>OX463850.1:38145588-38249502 GCA_949825065.1 Odontocerum albicorne
TATATATATATATATATATATATATATATATATATATATATATATATATATATATATATATATATATATATATATATATATATATATATATATATATATATATATATATATATATATATATATATATATATATATATATATATATATATATATATATATATATATATATATATATATATATATATATATATATGTGTGTGTGTGTGTGTGTGTGTGTGTGTGTGTGTGTGTGTGTTAAAGAAGCATCAAGTGAAAACCAGACTTTAAAACCATTTAAAACAATCTGGGTTGCAGCGGGATTTGAACACGTGACCTCCGGGCTGGGAGACAGGCGTTTTACCAACTAGGCCAGGGAGATCATCATTTATATATTTATAAATTGCCAACAGGTAAATTGGCCAACAATATTAATAAAAAAAGGACAATTTATACAGGGCCGTTTAGACAGTAAACTCTCCTCAAGGGTGCTCTAACTAGGGACTTGAATTCATTATTAATAAATCCTGTCAGGCAGCTAAAGCATTGCCCGACCGAGTGAACCTTTTGTTGATGATTACCTTTTGTTAAATTTACCGGACAATTATTTGAATCATTGTCCATAAAGATTTTTTCGGTGCCGCATTCACGATCAAAGCTGTTTAGAGTATCACCGTTCGCACGTGGGATGACCTTGTTTAATAAATTTTCTGATATCAATATGTTCAATGTCTCTGTGAGTAAACTGATTATTGAACTCTTTTATAAAATTGTAGTTATAATTAAGCCACTTTACAACGAAATATAAATAACATTGTGACTGTAGTCATTACATTATATTAAGGCGGTGCATGGTCGCACCGTAACGCATAGAACTTCGGTGCGGAAGGTCGTCAGTTTTAATCCCGCGCTGTGCTACTCACCTTAAATTATACAGGCATTTTTTTTATAAATAGTATTTGGGAGAATAAGGATACATTTGACTTCATTCATAGACATTCTTTCAAAAAAGAAAAAAAAAAGTCGGTGTGCTTCGATTGTCTCATTTCAGGTGTGCCATCTGATCCAATACAGTGGTGTGGCCGGTGAGTTTGCTGGGGTGCAATGGCTTACTCATTTAAAAGAGGAGAAAAAGGAAAAAAAACTCCACGACACAGCTTCGCTTTCCAGCTTGACGTTGGAATGGCGAGGGGATTCTCGATTAAAGGATCCAGCAACGATGACGATATCATAATATATTCAAACTTTTAATCATGTTTCATGCTGTTTGACGTGATTGGGTTCAAGTTCTATTAAACGTAAAATAAATTAATCATCCTGTTGCGTGGCTCATGATTTAGCATCATGACTCCCATGATAGCCTCTGATGAATCCTGTCCATTCAATCCTGCACTCAGCGTCTCTCACTTGATAAGTCCAACGCATTGGGATTTTTCCTCTTGACAAACGTCGCCAAACTGTCTCCACGGGGACGAACAACGTGTCCAAAGAATCGGGAGACTCGTTGAAGGCATGTTATAGAGTATATCTGTCAGTGATTCTACGTTTTTTGAGGATGAAAGCGCTTTTTACTAAAAAAAAAATTAGTAACAAAATTGCAATTTGTATATTTTAATAAAATAAATACACGAAAAATGTAATCAATTTCTCGAGTGATCTTTAGTTCCTGATTTCTGCTCAAGGGGATGAACAGGGAGAATTTCGGAAGCAATGTGGGTGATAGGGGGTAGAAACAACAAGACTCGCTAATATGCACGCAATAGCAATGTGGGTGATAGGGGGTAGAAACAACAAGACTCGCTAATATGCACGCAATAGAAACAACAAGACTCGCTAATATGCACGCAATAGCAATTTATTTTTAATTACACTTCTTCATTTCCTCGTCTTTTTCCATTTTCTCTCCACGGATGGGGGTTCGCGAGTACCCCCAGGGGGTCGGATGCCCGCGGGACTGGTGATTTAAGATTTGGATGAGAAGATTTATTGTTATAGACATTGAAATAATTTTCTGAAAGAGTGAGCATTCTCTCATTCAGAGATATCTGTGAGACAATCATCATAAAGAGAGAGAAAAAAAATAGGTAAAAGTTCACCGAAAATATATTGTTTAATTGGAAAAATTTGTAATTTAAAACTAAATAATTTAGTAAAATCAATTCTTTGACCTAGTTTTGCAGACCGCTTGACTTTTTCCTCTGAATGTTTCGAGTTTGATTCTTAATTATTATCAAAACAATAATGTCTTATTTCCTTTTTTTATTTTAAACCTTTTAATTGTTTTTTTTTTATTGTGTGAGTATGTCCTTAAGATCAGAAAATTATGAGGAAAGAAATGTTGGTAAATACATACATATTGTACATACCATTACATCTCTGTCAGTACAGACGAAGATAACATAGCACCAGACTTTGCTATCTCGACACACATCCTTCTACATCCATACACCTTCTCATACAACTCCTACAATTTCACTAACTTTTTTGTAATTTTTTTTCAATGTACTATAGAATGTAAGTAAGTGTACTGAGGCTCTCACGACCGGATGGATTTTATTTTCGACATGTTGGCTACACTTCCGTGTAGCCTGACCCTTCCTCTCCGCAACGAGACCGGTTCGAGGTCAGTACGTTGAGAAGTGTCGACGCGACAACACGTTTCGTGAAAAATGTCAATCCAATCTCCCGCCAAGTGCGAAATACGCGGCCTCATCCGTTATCTCGTTTGGAAGGGAAAACCTCCGGTTAAGGTTTATAATGAGGGGAAAACTGCATATGGTGATAAAGCTATGAATCGTACGAGTGTGTACAAGTGGTATCGCTAGTTTAAAAACGGTCACGTCACACCTCTTCACCCTGCGCCAAAAAGTTCAAAACCACAATTTCAGCCAAGAAAATCATGGCATCCGTGTTTTGGGACTGTCAAGGCATAATTTTAATTGAATATACGCCTCAAGGGGAGACCATCAACTCTGCAAGATACTGTGAGACCCTAAAAAAATTGCGGAGGGTGATTCAGAACAAGAGGAGAGGCATGCTGACAAAGGGAGTCTGCCTGCTGCACGACAATGCAAGACCACACACGGCCAACCCCACAAAGGAACTGCTCGCCTCGTTTAAATGGGATGTCCTGAACCATCCCGCGCATTCCCCTGACCTAGCACCTTCAGATTACTATCTCTTTACCTCCCTGAAGCTGCACATGGGTGGAAAAAGGTTTTCAACCGACGAGGAGGCCAAGGAGGAGGTGGAGAAGTGGACGGAAGGGTTGGCGGGAAACTACTTCGAGGAAAGCATCAAAAAGTTGATACCCCGCTTCACCACCTGCATTGAGAGGAATGGCGACTATGTCGAAAAATAGCTTACATATGTACTACGGTAACCACGTAATTTTTTTGTTTAAATAAAAAAAATTGTAACCTACGAAAATTCAGTACACTTACTTTCTGGATATGCCTCGTATATAAAACTTTATCCAACCATTTTTTCCTTGGTCTTCCTCTACCGCGCTTTTCACTCATATTTGCAGTGTATATATTTTTCAATACTTCTACATTCATTCGTTTTTTATGCCCATGCTATCTTTGAGAGCTTTTTTTGATCTAAACTAATATACTGAGGACCTCCATAGACTAGTTGGTAAGATACATATCTTTCAATCCAGTGGTTGTGCGTTTGATTCCCGCTGGAACCCAGTTTAAAAATATGAAAAAATGGTTCTTAGTCTTTGGTTAACTTAAGGCTTCATAAACATCTTTTTACATGAACTGTATTATACGAGTATATACGGTATATGATTCGCTGGGGTGCTGTTATAGCTGTCGGACGTAATTTGTTTAATGATAGTGCGCCCTTGTGGAGAGTTTCTCTCTAAAATGCGCTTAATAAAATTGTTCTTTGAATGAATTGATATTAGTTAACCTATTGATATATAAAATATTATTTGTAGTAAAGGCATTAACATTGTGGAGGTTTAAAGACATTGTATTTTTTTTTATTTTTGCACTAATTTTAATCTCCAAAAACTCTTATTTAACGGGAAAGACAAAAATAAAATACTTAGCAACAGTGGTGTGTATAAACTTCTATGTGCTGACAAAGGAAATTCTATCATATATAGGAAAGAGAGGAAGATGTTTTGAAAGAGATTTTGTGAATACAAATCCGTCTTAACAAATCATCTAATTTATTCTGAAATGGCTAATCATTGTCACCGTGAAAACCATACATTTTCTATCGATGATTCCAAATTCTTACATGTTAGTAGTAACAAAAATAAATTGGACAGATTAAGGGTCCTAGGAATTTCTAAGTCAGCGCATTAAGGTGAACATCTGGCAAACACATACGAGTATACCGCAAGAATCTCTCCGCTGCTCGCCGAGATTGTCTCATCCCTCCCTCCACTTCCAGTCCAAAAACCCGAATGTTTTCCAGTAGGAACGTGTCTTTCGGTACCAGTTTGAACAAAATACAGTATTGTTTGTGCTCTCCTGATGATGATGTGAAAGCCTTGAAACTGGTAGGGTTATAGCGTTACGAAAAAGTGGAATAAACAGTGTTTGATAAAACAAATCACAACCTCTTGATATATAAGATATAAATTGAACAAAACATGTACTTTTAATATTTTCCTAATTCATTTATGAAATAATTCGTTTGAAAATCTCCAACGTAATGCGGGCCTCAGCATTAACTCAATTGGCAAATATGTCAACACGGTATAGAGCATGTCCGCTCATAAAAATCAGATAAATTTTGTATTAAATGATACATATCGCTTTATTACTGGATGTTTCAAACCAACCCCAACGGAAAAGTTTTAGACTTGCTGGGATATCTTTTTCAGACATCCGCCACAATAAAGCATGCATGAGGGAGAAACACTAACAGCTTAGTGATCTCAAACGCGTTTATATGGTGAAATACTAACACAGTTAAGACTGAGGTTTTAAAGAGTTGTATGGCTACTAAAACCCCAACGAAGGATCTCCAGATAATGGGTTCATCAATTCATGAAGAGCTAAACTGTAAGTGTGTGGACATGGATACAGCCGTTGGAGTGCCTGCCGGTGGGACACCACCCACATAGACCCGTATAGAGATCTTTTTATCACCTACTCACCCACGTGGGTATATCAAAAGAAAATATCCTCAGATAGAGGATTGTAAGGGATGATCTACCATAATGCATGTGGGTCAACATTAAATCAATTTCACACCTGAGGCCCGCGCAAAGAAGTCTCAATTCCATCACAGTTGCATCTTTCTGAGCTGATACGATATAAGTCTTGTGTTGTTGACACAAATGGAATGGAATCAATTAATTCACATAGAAAACAACGTCAAAAAAATATTTGATTATTTTTGCCTGCATGAAATAATATGTTTTAGATGATTTTTTATTTATTTGGATTATGTCTACATTTAAGTGAACCAAGGTTTTTTTTAAATTTTGAATCAAGTATTTATACTTGCCAAATCATTTAAATAATAGAATGGTTGAATTAAAATAGGCACTAAGTACCAGCAAAAAAAAAACAAAAAAAAACTAAGTACGCAGTTTCATTATATATGACATATAGAACGAAACTGTATTTGCACAAAAACTTTTTTTTGTTTTTTTTTTTGGTACTTAGTGCCTATTTTAATTCAACTATTCAATTGAATAAAATGTATTGTTTTGTATTACAAGTTTGATGTATACAGTACAATATGGCGGTTTGTCGTACACAGTACAATCTGGCGGTTTGTTGTATACAGTACAGTACAATCTGGCGGTTTGTTGTATACAGTACAGTACAATCTGGCGGTTTGTTGTATACAGTACAGTACAATATGTGTATAGTACAATTTGCCTCAGAAACCCTTTTTAAAACAACCTAGTACCGGGTGAACCGATCCCGCAGCACTCGGGCTGGAAGACAGGCGTCTTACCAACTAGGTCACTGAAGTCCTCAACAATACAAACATAAACATTTTCTAACAAAAAATCTTAATTTTTATTTATCTTTAAATCATAAACATTGTCGAGGTTTAAAGACATTGTAATTTTTTTTATCAAATACTGTTCCACTTTAGTCTTGTTTGTGCTCCCTGATGACGAGATGAAAACCTTGAAACCGATTAGGTTATACCGTAACATAAAGTGGAATAAACAGTGTTTGATAAAATAATTTACAAAATCTAAATAGTTCTATAAAAATGCATTTTTGTGTAAAGCTATGCTTAATATGTAGATGGATAGATTTTTCATTGAAATAAATTTAAAAAAGTAAATAACACTGAAATTTATTAAAAAAAAAATCTTTTTAAAATGTATATTATTAAAAACGTAAACAAAATGCAGAACACACCGTACGAACTCAACAAATGCCAGATAATTTCTATACGAGATAATTTCTATACGAGTACGAACTCAACACATGCCAGAAATATTTCTTTAACCTGACTAATAAAAGGAAAACCAAATTGATTGTAAATTGAAACAAAACTTTAACAATCTAAACACTTGATACACCTTTTAACATAATGTATATTTTATGCATTATTTCTTGTAGCCCTGATTATCATATGTGTAAACTGTCATAAAAAAACATTGGCACAAATTCATTGATATCAGTAAATAAGCTGTTTTAATTCATGTACATAAATTGATTTGTAATGATCCATAAAGATGTCACTATCTGTTCTAAATTATAACATATAGCATTGTTTGACATGTGTATTTAGGCGAGAATGTAGACAATAAACGTTTTGGGGTTATCTCGAACTGGCTTCTCATGCTCTGAATAATTATCTCAGTTATTTCGGGACTGGCAGCAAAAAGGTTAAGAATAGATATAACTTATGTTAAAGGTGTCCGTATACTCTCAGACGAAAAATAAATTTCTGTACTTAGGGTGCCGTGAGAGGTACAACCTAAAATCCCACCCCTTTTCCCTAGATTTTTTATTTACTTATTTAACACTTTTATTGCAAATACAATCTAGTGGGCTTATTGTCAGGCGGCAATCTCTTCCAACTAACCAGACAAAAGTAAATGAAGCAAGTTACGTGGTCGCATAAATCATTCAAATGACTATCCATTCCCATGAAATTCATAAACACACACGTGAGCAAATGCCCACGAGCTCCACAAAAACATTATTTTTCATATAAAGTGAGATATCATCAACCAAAAGGAAAGGAAGGGATGGTTGAGAGGAAAGGAAAAGAAAAATCAGGAATGAAATACGTTATTTTACTGACTAGAAATTAAGAGATTTTTCAGTCGCTTCTCAAAGCATGTCAAGGACGGAGCGAGTCTTATATTGGTTTGTAACTGATTTCAGAGTCTCACTGCACCACTCCAACACGGAGATGGTATGTATGCATGTTGAATAAATACATTATCTTAATAAAAACTTGAATTCACTTATTTGTAGCGTTTTATGGATAGGAATTTAAAAAAATTCAGGATGACCGCCTCTTGATGGGACTGACTTATGGAGATAACCATATTCACAAGGGGTAGGCAGCGTAAGATAACCACAAGGAGTAGTCAGCGTAAGATAAACACAAGGAGTGGCCAGTGTAAGATATCCACAAGGAGTGGCTAGCGTAAGATAGCCACATGGAGTGGCCAGTGTAAGATAGCTGCAAGGAGTTGCCAGTGTAAGATTGCCACAAGGACTGGTCAGCATAAGATAGCCACAAGTAGTGGCCAGCGTAAGGTAGCAAATACAAAAAAAATCCTCAGATATCTATTTCAGAACAAAGAGCGATTACCCAAAATATGCTCACCATGTCGAACTTCTCACGGTGTGTAACTATAGAAGCCTCGAAACAAGAAGGTCAGAATCCATTGTGATATTCCTACTTAAGGTTTTTCAAGGTGGCTTTAATTGTCCCGCAATTCTAGAAGCACTAAGTTTATATGTACCTAATAAATATAGCCGTACAAGGAATCACCCTCTGTTCTACATACCAATTTAAACGAATATCATGGCTAAACACTCAGTCACGCGTGGTATAGAGATATTGAACCTCTTTGTGTAACAGGAGAAATCCGTGCAAAGTGGATAAAAAAAAAGCAACAAGGTGTGCCCAGCGTAAGATAGCCACAAGGGCTTGCCAGCGTAGATAGATAATTGAAAGATTGAATATTCACATATAGACACTGCGCCCTTACACGTGTTATTCGAAGATATTATAGCATACATCATAGTGCGGGGTCGAGCCAGTGATTTTCAGCATACATGTCTAACGCGTTACTGCACTGCTGTGTTTTAATTCGAAGATATTATAGCATACACCATAGTGAGAGGTCGAGCAAGTGATTTTCAGCATACAAGTCTAACGCGTTACTGCACTGCTGTGTTTTAATTCGAAGATATTATAGCATACACCATAGTGAGGGGTCGAGCAAGTGATTTTCAGCATACAAGTCTAACGCGTTACTGCACTGCTGTGTTTTAATTCGAAGATATTATAGCATACATCATAGTGCGGGGTTGAGCAAGTGATTTTCAGCATACAAGTCTAACGCGTTACTGCACTGCTGTGTTTTATTTCGAAGATATTATAGCATACACCATAGTGAGGGGTCGAGCCAGTGATTTTCAGCATACAAGTCTAACGCGTTACTGCACTGCTGTGTTTTAATTCGAAGATATTATAGCATACATCATAGTGCGGGGTCGAGCCAGTGATTTTCAGCATACAAGTCTAACGCGTTACTGCACTGCTGTGTTTTAATTCGAAGATATTATAGCATACACCATAGTGAGGGGTCGAGCAAGTGATTTTCAGCATACAAGTCTAACGCGTTACTGCACTGCTGTGTTTTAATTCGAAGATATTATAGCATACATCATAGTGCGGGGTTGAGCAAGTGATTTTCAGCATACAAGTCTAACGCGTTACTGCACTGCTGTGTTTTATTTCGAAGATATTATAGCATACACCATAGTGAGGGGTCGATCCAGGGATTTTCAGCATACAAGTCTAACGCATTACTGCACTGCTGTATTTTAATTCTTTTGAAGAAATTTCTATTTGGACGAAAAATATATGATGTTCATTTATTGTTACTTAAAAATAAAAAAAACCACAATTCATCATTTTCAACATATTTGAAGAATTGTTCAATTAATATTGACAAGTTCAGCTTTAAGCCCTAATCGAAATGTTTAGCGTTCCCAACTTTCTTTATGCTCATCTATAAAAAAAAGTAACATATTTACGTAGGTTCCACCGAGATTTGAACTCGGATCGCTGGATTCAAAGTCCAGAGTGCTAACCGTTACACCATGGAACCGATAAGTGGCGGCCGCGATATTAGCATTTGTTTTATCACGAATTAAACCGTTCACTTAAACATCAATAAACTAAATGCTGACTCGGTAAACGAGAATTTGAATACATCACATTACATTTATAATATCCATTGTAATAATTCAATTATTTATTTATTTATGGTCGATAAAGAAAATTAATATTTTTTAACTAAATACAATTAAAATTTAGAGTCCAAGTGAATACAGAAATACAACGAAATATAACAATATCAAAACAATCACGTGATTCATAAAATTTGCAGTACGAGTTTATACATACATCAGACAAGGTCTCAGGAAGGCCAGAGCCGTATGTCGTGCAATAAAAAACAACATAATTTATATAAACTTCATACACACATTTTAATAGATACATTTAAAGGCAAAATTTTCAAGGTGACAGATACAGGTTCCATGGTGTAACGGTTAGCACTCTGGACTCTGAATCCAGCGATCCGAGTTCAAATCTCGGTGGAACCTTGAATATTTTTTATTTTAAATTATTTATTTGATATTCATAAATAACTTCGTTTTGTTCAAAATGCACTATTATATATTTATTTAATTCTACCACTGACTTCATTGTTGTTCTAAAAATGGCTTCAATTAGACTGACTTCAGTTTTAAACGATATTTGACAATTTGCTCTTATTTTTCATCACACAATATTTACTTTATTTGAAATGAAATGTTATTGGACGATTCGATGTCGTTATTAAAACACGAATCCAACGTACCATTTTTTCATACAAAAAAACTAATAAAAAATAAATACCGTTACCTAGTTTGAGTTTTTGAAAGATTTATTTTATGTTGTTACAAAATAAATCAATCAAAAGTATATTTTTGTTTTACTATTCCTGAAATAAAAAAAACAAGGTATGTTGTATAGTGCTATTTTATAAGACATGTCATCTCAATTATGTAGCAATAGATGTTAGAATTTTTATAGAATTGTTCTGAACAAATGTATTGTATTACACTTTCGTTGTATAATATATATTATGGCCTGTAGAGTTTATTGCCATGGTAATGCCTTCCAACTAACCATAAATATGTTAAAACAAGTCTTGTGAAACGACTGTATAGCTTTTAAAAAAAATGGTTACCTCCTAATTAGAAGTTTTACCATCACGGAGGAAACAAAATGTCTGTGAAAAAAATTGAAGATAAGATGTTAATACGACGTTTGAGAATTTCGGGTTCGAATCCCGATGGTAACAATAAAAAAGATTTTTAGTCTGTTAAAAGACTTTGTCTGGTAACAATACTTGCAAGCTCAAGATGAGAATATTGTCAATCAGCGGCGGCTAGTCCCGAGTTGCGCTGGTGCACTGATCACCAACGCACCTCGAGACGCTGAGTGAATATGAAATATATATGTCTCACGGTTTACTGTATGTCTCTGTCTGCCCTATATGAATTTGCGTTTCCGTCCGGTGCGTATTGGAGATCGCTCCGGTAGTATTGGCAAACTTGGTCGGTCAATTTAAAAGGAATATTTTTTTAAATTTTACTTTAAATTTTTTTTAAATTTTCACTTAAATAAAAATAGTCTTACCATTTGTTAGTATTCTTATATACAATATATTTAATCTTTACAAATATTTAACATTTTTTGAAGTCATGTTCGCAAATATGTAATTTAATTATTGCGAATTATTTATCCGGTTCAGCTCACCAACGCACCTCCAGACCAGCCGCCGCTGTAATGTCACTTAGTGCGATGAACTTGCGCAAATTTCGTGCCTACTCCAGTAATTCTAATACGATTAGTATAACCGAAAAAAAAATTGTATCCCGGCCACTTTCTTTAATATGTCCGAATTGCCAATTTGGATATGTTTTAGGATACGAAAGAAGGCGACGAAGGGAAAATTATATATCGGAGCATTAAGAATACGCCGAGAAAATTATAACACATATATAGGCTTTAAAATATATAATACAAGGGTGTCAGATGCCAAACAAAACGGTATGCAAGAGTGCAAGGGTTGTTACACACCTTTGTTTTCAGTACAGAAGCGTTTAAATTTAATGTTTTTTGAAGTATTATAATTCAGTTAGGTGAGACGTGAAAAAATATATCATATAATCGTCATAAGCTTTTGTTTCAAAGTCTCGCAGAAACCAACCCGTCATTTTGAATTGAATAAAAATATAATTTGGTATCACTTAACCACCGTCAACCGATATAAGACCTAATGAAAATTTCTTCTGTTTTTTTCTTCTCGGTGTTCATATTGTTTTCGTGGAATGTGATATGTTATGTTGGTTGATCTAGATGGCCGCAACCATTCCAACAAGGTGAAGAAATAACGTAAAAGTAAGTATCAAGCATCCAGGTATGGGTCCAGACAAGATATTCGAATATGTATTTACACTCACCTGACTGCGCATGGGGTCTGTGTTGACCTGGCACATGTAGATACCAGAGTCATTGGCCTGCACATTGCTGATGTACAGCTTCCAAGTGTCGTGCCCATTGTGAGTCACAGACAGCCTAGGGTTCAGTGCCACCATGTGTGTATGGATGGCCAGCACTGTCTTCGTGTCAGATTTTATCCACGCCACCTGAGGAAAAAATACATATCTTGAAAAATTTAAGTATGAATTGAAGTTAATGACTGTCAAGTGAAAACATCCGATTTCACTTGCCAAAATTCATTTGCCGGATTGCGATCAACGAACTTCCCTTGCCGGATTTCACTTTCCGAATTTGACTTGTTGGATTTCACTTGCCAGATTTCACTTGGCGAATTAAACTTTCCGGATTTCACTTAGTAAGTTTCTATTTGCAAAACGGTATCAAATGCTTTATATGTAATCTTTTTTAAAAAAATACTTTTCCTTATTCCCAAAACACACAAAAATGTATCTCTAAAGCTGGAGTGTAAATAAATGTAAACCAATAATAGATTTTACGGTGCAAAATAGGGGCTCGTAAAGTTTTTTTTTTAATTGTATCTCCTACTAAGCGATTGAATCAAGTGGACCAGATTTTAAAAGAAGGCAAATTGAAAAGTATGAATGATAGAAGATTGTGCCTGACGAGATGTATGAATGTTATAAATATGGAGGAGGCAAAAGTTGTGTGTTTGGATAGGAAAATAAGCAGTTCTGTTCTCTCTGTCTACTCCGCAAGGGACACGGCGTGGTGATGTACGAGTATTTAAGAAATTTTTAAATAACATTATATAACTCAAAAAATCTATTATGTAATTTGTACATCTTTGCTAATATTTTTTTTCTCATACAAGCTTTATTGCCTTCGAAAATTTATAAATATTCATAAAAAATGTATTTAAGATACATACGTATATACCATCACCCCGTTTCCATGGTTAGGTAGATGGAACCCAGCGCCAGACTTTCCTGTCTCAACTCACAGATTTCGTATCTTCCACACCCATACGCCTTCTCACACGTATCATACGATTTCTTTAACTTCTCGATTTATATGTTACAATGTTATTGATTCAACCATCCTTGGTCTTCCTCTACTACGCTTTTCACTAACATTTACACTGTATACTTATTTTATAAGTATTTCTTCGTTTATTATTTCACGTGCCTATGCAATCTCAGAATCTTTCTCAACACCTCATCCCTGAGTTCATATTCATCCCTAATCACTTAATTTCGTATTCTACACATATGTTTTCGATTCGAAAATTCGAAAATTTTCAGCGTCTTTCCAATCATGGATTAGCGCTACGCTCAAACAATGATTGTCTATTGGCCTTTCCAGTTCACCGCTCCTCTTTTTTTACGTCGTCATTTACTGTCTATGCAGTAAGACTCAGGAATCAGTTACAAACTAATATATGACTTGCTCCGTCCTTGGCATGCTTTAAGAAGAGATTGAAAAACTCTTAATTTCTAGTCAGTAAAATAACATGTTTCATTCCTGATTTTTCTTTTCCTTTCCTCTCCACCATCCCTTCCTTTCCTTTTGATTGATGACATCTCACTTTACATGAAAAAGAATGTTCGGGTGATTGTCCGTCTTTGTAGGGTTCGTGGGTATATGCTCACGTATGTGTTTATGGACTTCGTGGGGATGGGTAGTCATTTGAATGATTTTTGCGACCACGTGACTTGCTTCTTTTACTTTTGTCTGGTTGGTTGGAAGACATTACCGCCTGGCAAAAAGCTCGCTTGATTGTATTGGAATAAAAGTGTTAAAATAAAATAATGCAATAAAAGTGTTAAATAAATAAAAATAAACTTGTCCCCCTACGTATTCTTCTAAATGCGCGCGTATCTATAGCGTTTTTTTCGATTCTATGTAGCGTTTTTCCATGGTCACGTTCCACTCCTATACATTAAAGTTGATATTTAAATATTGTTATTAATTATAATTTAAACAGTTTTTGAAACTGATTAAAAAAATGCTTTAAATTAGAATTGCTAAAACTTTTCTTATTATGAATAGCAATAAATTTTGCTTATTTATTCGTATTTATTGTAAAATCGATACAAAACGCGCAAGCCAGTATCCAGCATCCCTGCCTAATAAATATAGTAGGAAGAGGATCACAAAGTTGTTATTCAATCTGACAAATTTCTTTACGATTTCAGTTTGTCTCGCAGCTCTGGGATAAATAATTACACCATTCCATTTAAATTACAAGGCAGTCCTGAGCGCCATCCATATTGTGTGTTATTTCTGTTATAAATATGAAACGTAGTCTTCAAGATCTCCGTGATACGCGAATGCGGTTTTGGTCTGCACGATTTGTCTGCAAAGATACGCGATCTAAAAATCTAAATAATTATACGAACTTCGATAAAAAATATAACGAGAATTTTATTTTTTATCAAAAAGCATTTATTTAATCATTAATATTATTCTTGGCACCTTTATAGTACTCCCCATAGGATGAAATATACTGTGCTAAAGTTTTTTTCCAATCCGATAAACATTTGTGGAACGCACTTTTTGGGAACATAAATGATAAATCCGAGTGCAAAGTCGAAGATATTGTCAGATAGGGACGACAGAGAAGAAGGTTCTGGAACGAACATGTATCCAGAATGGCAGAACCAAGAGCCGTAAGAATGACCAGGGGCAATATCCCCCAAGCAAGCAGACCTCCAGGACGACCTTCCAAAAAATGGAAAGACTGCTGGCAGTCGACGTCACAAGAGGGAAACGATAATGCAGGACCATAACAGGCCAACAGGCCTAAAAGAAGAGGAAGAAGAGAAGAAGAAGAAGAGTTTTTGGGATACCGTTTAGCACACCCTGTGGTTTTGCCTTTATTTCCTCTATGGTCGCAAAACGTTATCCTTTCAATGTCCTCTGCATCTTTGAGCACAGGAAAAAGTTGCTGGGGGGCATATCTGATGAATTCGGTGGCTGGGGTATCCCGACGGTGTTGATTTTGCCCAAAAAATTACGAATTAGTAGTGAAGTGTGACCCGGTGTATTACCGTGGTGCAAAATCCAGGATTTTTTTTTTCATACAGTTCAGATCGTTTTCTTCGGATTGCCTCACGCAAACTGCGTAAGACCTCAAAAATGATTCTTTTTACAGTCATTTTCAAAATGAAAAAAACACTAACGTGCCAAAATGCGCTGTAAGTGCGCTGTAAAGGAATCCTATTTTTAAAAAATCTGGGTTCCAGCGGGGGTCGAACTCGCACCTCCGGATTGGCAGACAAGTGTCTTACCACCAGACCACGGAGGTCGTCATGTCTATGAAAAAAAAACTATGAAAAAAAAAACGTTGTGTCGTTAATTAAATAAATAAATAAATACGAGTTGAATTGATAAGGAGAGAGGATAAGTGACCAGTCTCTGTACCCATCCACCAATTGACGTCTGATGATCCACACAGTTTCTGAGGTGCGGCTGCTGTCCATGCACTGATAACTATTTGGAGCCAAAGGTGAAGAGTTTGAGATGGGAATGGACCAAGAGCTGAATACTTTTTAGGTGACCCTAGATTATTAGCTAGTACTGATAATATTTATTTTTGAAGAGTTTCTCATTCATGTTTTAAACTTTAGTATTTTGTTTTAAATTATAATTTTGTTACATCTGTTATATTCATGTTATACTTTTAAAGTCTATTAAAATTATATAATAATAGAATACAACATAAGATACTTAAAACCGTGAATGAGGAACTCTCCAAAAAGGAAGTATTGTCAGTTGGGACATGTTTAATTGAAATACTTCTCGGGACACGGCATTAAGTTACCTTTATGCCATTTCGGAGTATAACATTATAATAATTTGGCTGTTTGGTTTTTTATTGTTAAAAAAAAAGTGTATATATACAAAACTGAAAAAGTTTTTTCTCAATTTATTGAACATTATAAGGACTTGAAAAAAAAAACTTTTTTTCTGATTTATAAACGTTTTATTTTTCGTTAAGCCTAACATTAAAAGAAATATATTCCAGTATTTTTGTCCTTTAGTATGATACTCTTTTCGGATTGATGATTCGAACATATTGAAGAGCGTGGCCGGGAAACAATATCGAGCCTTCGGGTTAAGATCCACGGGAGTAAGCACTAAACTCGCGTTTCGTTATAGCGCTATTGTATGTGAAGATACAGAATTCGCGTATGAACTTAACGCTTGCGAATTTATCACCTGATAAACTTTTTATCAGACTGATACTATTTTTTAATCTTTATTTTTTGATACCATCAATCAATGTTGAAATCATCATCACCAAAACGTTATGTAAATCAAGGAGAAAACATTTCCATTTAATTTTATACTGGTACATACACCTTGTCATGCACACTACCTTATTTAAAAGTTTTTCAATAATTTCTTTTTTAGAATTAGATTTTTTGGACATGCTACGTTTTTATAGGTCTTCTTAAAATTTGAATACATTATTTTATGTTTGTTAAAACTATTTTTTTGTTAATCTGTCATTGTTCATATTTTCTACATGGCCGAACCATTTCAATGCTCATTTATTTATGTTTTAAGTACTACGTCTTTTTTCAAACCGCATTATTTTATGCCTTAGTAATATGTGGAAAAACAATGTATGTAAAATTAAATTAAAGTTTTTTTAAAAAATTTTTTCACCTGGCGTGTTTATTGCCATGTGGCAATCTCTTCCAACCAACCAGAAATATGTTTTAATAGGCCCTAAGTGAAAACCAGACTGGATTTCCATTTAAAAAAAAATTGGATTCCAACGGGGATCGAACCCGCAACCTCCGGATCGGCAGACAAGCGTCTTACCATCAGACCACGGAAATCGTCATGTTAATCATGAAATGAAATGAAAAAATATTTTTTACGGTTATCTTGTAAAACTCCGACTACCATAGAAAATGCATTAAAATGAATTCACCATTTTTTTAGTGCGAATTTAAATGACAAAGAGAACAATTGTTCAATTTGTGAAGAAAAGTAAAAATTCTATTTTTAAACAACCTCCGTGTCTTAGTTGGTAAGATGCCTGTCTCCAGATCTGGAGATTGAGGGTTCAAATCCCGCTAGAACCCAATTTTTTTTCAAGAAGGATTTCGATGAATATTTTCCTATGCCTTGGAATGTGTGTGTGGTGTGGTACACCATTTGCGCAAAATATGTATTATATTTGCATCTAATTTTTTATCGATAAACCTTTCATTGTTTTAATTGAGTTGATTGTATTGACTGCATACTTATTGTCATTTATTTATTTTTTGTTTTTAATTTACATGAACAAATGTGTGGACTGAAAAACATCTGATTTCCTTGTGGCCGGGCTCGCCCTCTATCAGTATCTCGACTGGGAAAATGTTATGAGATGAGCCCAGATCTTTTTAAAGCTTCTCTCTTAAATGTGTATTTTTTGCCATTATCTTGAAATATATATGTAATTTTACGATATACAACATATTTATATGTACATACTTTGTTGCTTTCGCACATGCGTCATTATCAGTCGAACTTTTTAACCAAACCAGGTCCTTATTTCTTTATTTTGCCATGCAACCATTGGCAATCGAATATTTATTTATTTATTTATTTATTATTACACATGACAAGAAATATACACAATTTGAGAAAAACAACAGATAATTTGATTTGGACATACAATTTTAATGGATCTGGGTTTGTTGCCTTTCATTTGTTGTATCCCCAGTAAACTAGGCTTTTGCCTGTATCTCACTGAGGATATTTAGCATGAAAAAAATAAATCGATACTTCTTTCCGATTTTTGATTACACAGAAACAAAACCCCGCCGCACGCTCTCATCAACCCGAAAGTGACACTCAACTACAACTGGAAACATCTTGCGAAATTGAACTCCTCACACATCATCACTCCTTCGGATGAAAGATTAAAGTTTTAGCAACAATGCTACGGAAATCGCCTTTGTTGACGAAACGCTTGTTGAGATTATAATTTAATTAATAAATAATATAAATAAATTTTCAGAGTTGAGACTATAAATGAAGAGAAAACTTACCTTAAATGTCTGCAGGTGGTTGACGACGCAGGTGAAGTAGATGTCCCTGCCCTGCGTGACCGTCAGGTTCTCCAAAGGTGCCAGGAACTCCGGTTCTTTCTCATGCCGAACCTGAATTTGACCTAAAAAATAACTAAATGCTTAACAAAAAGGAAAAACTATATATATATAATGTTTTTTTTTCACCATTTACAATATCGTCGTGGTAACTGCAATAGGTCAGATGTCAAATATATCAACCTTTACAGGACAGACAAAAACCCCCATCTTCTCGGCTGCTTTTATAAATTCAATAATATCATGATTGATTGAACTCCGGATTAATACTACCGTTAGTTTTTTTTATTGTAAGTTGTATTTTTGTAAACTATGTTGACATAGAACAATTTGCTCATCGATGTGATTTTTTTTTATATACAACCTATTGCAGTTACCACGACGATATACTATTTAAAATTTATAAGTACACATCATTGTGTACTAATAATATTAAACGGTATATTGTGGGCGTCGGAGTTAAAGATCCCCTCAACATTCTAACGTTATTTCAGTTGAAGCTATGCCATTGCACACCAGCAAACCCACCAGCAGCACCGCTATACTGGATCCAATGGCACACCAAAGTCAGATGAACGAAGCACACTGGCATGTTTTTGCTATATTTTTTTTAAAGAATAGATAAGTTATAGATATTTTTATACCCCAAATGCTAGGTGGAAAATGCCTGTGTATTTCGAAGGGAGTATAGCACATCGCGGAGTTCGAACCAACGGCCTTTCGCACGGAAGTTCAGTGCGTTAACGCACGGCTATGCACTTCACAAGTACACAACAACGTTAAATACCCTGCATTTTGTGGATATAAATAACTGCTTAATTGAAGATTTGAAACGAAGTGGTCTTAGTTCTAATGCACAATCATATATCAAAAATGTATAAAATAATCATCAAAAAAGATCAAATGTTTTCGATATAATCAAAAATGTGTCAAATACGATAAAAAATATCGAAAATGGTTCTGAAATATCGAAAATATTGCAAAATACTTTAGAAGGCGAATGCTTTATCAAAGAATCAAAAACATTAAACAAAACACTTAAATTTAATTTAAATTATCGAAACGTACCTTAATAACACTGAATTAAATTTTCAATCAGTTAACAAATATACTTCAGTTAAATATTGAAGTATTGTCAAGTGTTTTAGTTAGTTTCTCCGAATAAACATCTTCTTTATTCCAATGCTTTGCCTCACCATATTTTTGACGAGAACTTTTCTTCGTTTGTAATTCTTTTCCTTGGAAATAGGGAAAACTTCTATACAACTTGCATTTTATTGTTCTACTTTAAAGCGATAGTAGGGGAACAAGTTGGATTTATGCGAAAATCTTGAGAATTATTCGCAAAACGGATTACCGCTCCAAATACAATTTAATATTGTCGTAGTTATTATAAAAAATAAACTAACGACTACTTTTAAAATTTATGGGAGATTTTAAAATTATTGTAACCTTATATTTTACAATATTTATTGAAAAACTTTGTAAGGTATATATAATTGTTGTTTATAGTTAAGGCATTAACGTTGTGGAGGTTTAAATACATTGTAATCTATTTTTATCAAACACTATATATTCCACTTTTTTGTAACGGTATAACCCTACCGGTTTCAAGGCTTTCCCCTTATCTTCAGGAGAGCACAAACAATACTAAATTTTGTTCGAACTGGCACCGATATACACGCTTCAACGGTTAGGGGCTGAGGGGTGAGGGAGGCATGACACGATTTTGGCCAAGAGCGGAGATTTTTGGGATATAACTGGTCACCAGATGTTTGGCCGAAATCGTCCCATGCCTCCTTCACCCCTCAGCCCCCAACCGTTGAAGCGTGTATATCGGTGCCAGTTCGAACATAATTTAGTCTTGTTTGTGCTCCCCTGAAAATAAGGTGAAAGCCTTGAAACCGGTAGGGTTATACCGTTACAAAAAAGTGGAATAAACAGTGTTTGATAAAAATTAATTACAATATACTCGTATATAATTGTATAAGATACTTTATTTATTTCTTGTAATAATATTAAAATATATTAAGAAATGTGGGAAATGTGAAACTTCTCCCTGGCTCCATCCCAACTCATTGTCTGCGAAGACTGTTGGGGTCAGCTATCCTCGTCCTCAGGTTGTATGCTCTTCTGTCCCGGACTACGTCCCCCAGACCGTGCCTATGCATCAGGTTATCTTTTTGCACCACCCATGAATTCTTGCACCACCCATGAATGTGGGAAATGTGAAACAAGGAAAGAAAAATGATATGTGCCTATATGTAGTGTTGGAGGCGCACAGATAGGACAGGGTGCCACACTTTCCTATCTCGACCCGAATTCTTAGCCTGTCCTACGTATATACACCTTCTTATATAATATATAACATTGAGGTGCATGGCCCCGCGCTAATGCACTTGACTTCAGTGCGGAAGGTCGCCAGTCCGAACTCCATGCTGTGCTACTCCCCTCAAATAACACAGCCCCTTTTCAGCTAAGTGTTTTGGGGATATAAGGATACTTATGATTTCGGTTATATCTATTCTTTCAACAAAAAAAAAGGAAAAAAGCATGCTGGTATTGACGAGGGAATCCTCGACTGCTAGTCCCAGCAACGACGACAACATATTACTTCTACGATTTCTCTGACTCTTTAGGTTTCCTTCTTTCAGAATATCATTTGCTTGATCCAGCCATGCTTTCCTTGGTCTTCCCCTCACACGCCATCCACTTCCATTTGCATTATATATCTGTTTTATTAGTCTTTCATCATTAGATCGTTCCACTGCCCTAACCATCTCAACGTACTCATATTCATTTTACTAAACATATCAGCCTTACATAAAAGGAAAAAAATAAGTAAAATAAAAAACTTATTTTATATTTTGTGTTCACCATAGGTTTAATTTAGGTTCACAACTAGTTTCGAAGACCACCGTCTTCTTCGTCAGGTGAATATAAACTAAGTTGTTAAAATATATTCTGTACAAGTGTAAATAACCTTATATAAAAGAGGTGAGGTAGGGGGAGTGAAGTGGGGAGAGATGTAATACAATGGTGAATGGGGCGGGGAAAAAAATATGTGAAAGTGAATGTGAATCTTTAAGACAGGGGGGGATTTTAAATTGGAAACATATTAAACCCTACCCCTACCTCACCTATTTTATATTAGGTTCTTTACACTTGTACAGAATATATTTTAACAACTTAGTTTATACTCACCTGACGAAGAAGACGGTGGTCTTCGAAACTAGTTGTGAACCTTAATTAAACCTGTGGTGATCAAAAAATATAAAATATAGTTATTTTACTTATTTTTTCCTTTTATTTAAAAAATGGCACCACAAAGTGAAACCATAGTCTTTTCGAAGATTCAAGAAATATCAGCCTTAGTTACATATTCAGCCCTCATTACTTCATTCCGTATTCTATCATATATTGTCACTCCATGCATTCTTTTCGGCTCCTTTTATTCTTTCTGTTTTCAAGTTTCACTCCCATACATCAAAATAAGCACCAAAATACTATTGTGAGACTATCATCGTGGCATATTTTGATACTGTCCAACGTCTCTATACTCCAATTAATTAGACATAACTGATGTTTAAATGGTCCATGTTATGCAGGAAAAGGATTCTAACAAACTTTTGGCATTTTACCAAAAAGAACAATGAAAATTTGGAGAAGCTGATGACCATAAAGTCAGTTGTAGGAAAACGAGCAAAGGGAACGCTTGCTATTTGATGGGCATACTAAATAAAGCATTTAAACTACAATACTTTATTTAATTTCAACATTCAACAGAAACAGGTAGTTTACCAAGTTTCAGAGTAAGCGAAGGTCTACGACGTTAAGAAAAGAAAAAAAATGATAGAGGATTCAGACCATCAAAAAACTAAATTAAAACTGGGAAGGAGAATGACATCACTATTGTCTCTCAAAATTTATAGTCTTCAAGCTTTTAGAGCCACTTAAGTAGGCACAGAAATAATATGTAACTAGCTTCGATTCTCGGTTACCATCGAGAATTGACTCCAAAATCTCTAGCGTCCAGTCTCTCACCAACAAAATATTTGCTAGGTAGATGGTAAATATAAAATAAAAGGTTAGTAAATAACACTGGGTAAACAATTGTGGACACAAAGGGTTCTATATTTAGCAGTGAAGTTATAAATAACGACAATTTTATTTTGATATAGGTTTGATTATGTAATATTATATAAATAACGACAATTTTATTTTGATATAGGTTTGATTATGTAATATTATATAAATAACGACAATTTTATTTTGATATAGGTTTGATTATGTAATATTATATAAATAACGACAATTTTATTTTGATATAGGTTTGATTATGTAATATTATATCAAAACGAAATTAGACAAAAGTCTAAACATAATAATAATAGGAGTAATAAATACTCATGAAAATATTTAGTTATACGTACTTAGTTCATTTAGGAATATATAATAATAATAATAAAAATTAAAGTATTATTTAGACAGTAGATTCTCTTAAAGCGTGCGTGAACTCGCGATTCGAACCCAATATTACTGACAAATAAAAAAAACACAATAACCAGTCTCTAAAACCGTATAACCAGTCTCCTTAAATGAAATTTTGCGGTCGGGCTTGCCCTACATTGGTGGGGTGTATCTCGGCCGTGGGAATGTTTGTGGGATGAGCCCGGACCTTTTGGTGTACTATCTCTTGAATGTATTTTTTTCTTTTTTTCTTTTTTTGTCATCTACTATATTTATTTTCTGTGTTTATTTTTTTTGTATATATACCTGTTTCTACGTGTTTAAGGGTGTGGGCTGAAAAACATTTGGTGTCCCCGTGGCTGGGTTCGCCCTATATTGGTGGGGTGTATTTTGGCCGAGGGGATGCTATTAGATGAGCCCAGACCTTTTGATAGCTTCTGTGTCTGATGTATTGTCTGCAATTTATGTGTTTTAGAAGTGTTATTCAGGTGTGATCTTGTACATACTATGTTGCTGTCAATAAACCTAATATTTGTTTATTTTATTTATTTATTTATTATTTATTTATTATTTTATTTATTAATTTATTTATTTATTTATTAAAATGGAATAACCAGTGTCCTAAAATAGAATAACCAGTATCATAAAATGGAATAACCAGTTAAGGCCTAAAAAGAAGGAGGAAATGCTGGAAAATGAGCCTCCTGAACTCAACAACTACATTTAAGTGTAATTCAAACCCATTATTACTGACAGATAAAAAAAACACAACAACCAGTCTCCTTAAATGGTATAACCAGTCTCAAAATGAATTGGAATAACCGGTGTCCTAAAATGGAATAACCGGTATCCTAAAATGGAATAACCAGTTAAGTTTCAAGAATAAGGAGGACATGCTGGAGAATGAGCTTTCTGAACTAAACAACTACATTTAAGTGTAAGTCAAACCCATTATTACTGATAGATAAAAAAAACACAACAACCAGTCTCCTTAAATGGTATAACCAGTCTCAAAATGAATTGGAATAACCGGTGTCCTAAAATGGAATAACCGGTATCCTAAAATGGAATAACCAGTTAAGTTTCAAGAATAAGGAGGACATACTGGAGAATGAGCTTTCTGAACTAAACAACTACATTTAAGTGTAATTCAAACCCATTATAACTGATAGATAAAAAAAACACAATAACCAGTCTCCTTAAATGGTTTAACCAGTCTCAAAATGAATTGGAATAACCGGTGTCCTAAAATGGAATAACCGGTATCCTAAAATGGAATAACCAGTTAAGTTTCAAGAACAAGGAGGACATGGTGGAGAATGAGCTTTCTGAACTAAACAACTACATTTAAGTGTAATTCAAAACAACATACCTGCTACAACAGCGAGGAGAATACCAACAGCGACGTAAGGCTGAAGAATAACGTCCATGTGGTCGGTCCTTCTCATCTCAGGTTCTGCTCGACTTCAATCTCAATCATTGTGTATAATTGTAAAAAGTTTATTTTACTCCAATAAATTTTAACCAACTTTTAATATATCATTTATCTATAAATTTTATTGTCATTCAAGTCTTACGTTTATTTTTAAATATTATTGTCTTATTTCATTTATACAAAATTTTCAATGTATAATTCGTCATAAATTTTCAAGTGCTTTATTAAACTTAGTTTATAAATGGCGTTTTATATTTTAATTTATTCAAGTTATTATTAATATGATTCAATCTTCAAGTTTCTATGTCGGTTGCTATTTATCTGCCCCTTTAATTCTCATGATGACGATCAATCTGAAAAAAAAAGAAATAAAATGAATAAACATGAGTTCTTTTATTTTTTTAGGTTTTGATAATCATTCATTCATTCACATGGTGCCCTTCAACATATACAAATTGAAATTGTAGATTTATGGAAAAGCGTGGCCGTGAGACAACATTATCTTAGGGCCGTTTCATCGTGCTTTCTGGTTATTAACACCGCACAACGTTCTCATACCTATTTTTATACGTGTTGGAAATATTACAATATGTTAAGAGGCAACAACGTTCACACACGTCTAGTACACACGATTATATTACTAGACGAACTCGTAAACCTGACTAGAATTTTTTTTTCGTGACTCGTACAATTTGGAGTTGAACCAAAACCTCCGAGTGTAATTCAAGCATTTTGTGAACAAGGCCACAAAGTCACTGATTAATTTTTTTATCATATTGCCTGTTGAGAATCATAGTGGTAAAACTACAAAAAAATAAATTTTTGAGTTAAGACTTCCAAATGGCACTAAAATGACTCCTTTTTTACGTGCGTAAATGGCGAAAGTATATTTCAACTCCTTGAAGCATCAATTACTCCTTGAAGCGCCCCTATGATTCTCAACAGGCGATATGATTTCCCATGATAAAAAACTTCTGGGACATATTTGGTAGAACGTTTATACTCTGTCGCTTATACACTGTCTTTGGCATGCTTTAAGAAGCGACTGAAAAAAACTCTCAATTTCTAGTCAGTAATATAACGTGTTTCATTCCTGATTTTTTTTCCTTTCCTCTTCACCATTCCTTCCATTTTCATTGACTGATGATATCTCACTTTACAAGAAAAGGAATGTTCGTTTGATTGTCCATCTTTGTGGGATTTGTAAGCATATGCTCACGTATGTGCTCATGGATTTCGTGGGGATGGATAGTCATTTGAATGATTTATGTAAATTGCGTCATTTACTTTTATCTGGCTGGCTGGAAGAGATTGCTGCCTGGCAATAAGCCCGCTCGATTGTATTTGCAATAAAAGTGTTAATAAAAGTGTCGTATTTCAAGCCAGTCGCTTCGAGTACGATTAAAAAAAGATATGAGATTAAGCTAAGACAATAAATCATTTCTAAAGATAATATGAGAAAAAAAAATATTGTTTTTTTTTATGTGAACACTATCAAATTAAATGGATCAAGGTTCCAAGTAAGTCATTTGACGTAAATTTTACTAGATTTTTGCTTTATCTTATTTGGGACACATGATCATGAAATAATAAATAGGTTGTCAGTTTTAATGATATTTCCCGTTTTATTAAAGGATATTTCCCGTTTTATTTAAGGATATTTTCCGTTTTATTAAAGGACATTTCCAGTTTTAATAAAGGACATTTTCCGTTTTATTAAAGGACATTTCCCGTTTTATTAAAGGATATTTCCCGTTTTATTAAAGGATATTTCCCGTTTTATTAAAGGACATTTCCCGTTTTATTTAAGGATATTTTCCGTTTTATTAAAGGACATTTCCAGTTTTAATAAAGGACATTTTCCGTTTTATTAAAGGACATTTCCAGTTTTAATTAAGGACATTTTCCGTTTTATTAAAGGACATTTCCCGTTTTATTAAAGGATATTTCCAGTTTTAATAAAGGACATTTTCCGTTTTATTAAAGGACATTTCCCGTTTTATCAAAGGATATTTCCCGTTTTATTAAAGGATATTTCCCGTTTTACTAAAGGATATTTCCCGTTTTATTAAAGGATATTTCCCGTTTTATTTAAGGATATTTTCCGTTTTATTAAAGGACATTTCCAGTTTTAATAAAGGACATTTTCCGTTTTATTAAAGGACATTTCCCGTTTTATTAAAGGATATTTCCCGTTTTATTAAAGGATATTTCCCGTTTTATTTAAGGATATTTTCCGTTTTATTAAAGGACATTTCCAGTTTTAATAAAGGACATTTTCCGTTTTATTAAAGGAAATTTCCAGTTTTAATTAAGGACATTTTCCGTTTTATTAAAGGACATTTCCCGTTTTATTAAAGGATATTTCCAGTTTTAATAAAGGACATTTTCCGTTTTATTAAAGGACATTTCCCGTTTTATCAAAGGATATTTCCCGTTTTATTAAAGGATATTTCCCGTTTTATTAAAGGATGTTTCCCGTTTTATTAAAGGATATTTCCCGTTTTATTTAAGGATATTTTCCGTTTTATTAAAGGACATTTCCAGTTTTAATCAAGGACATTTTCCGTTTTATTAAAGGACATTTCCCGTTTTATTAAAGGACATTTCCCGTTTTATTAAATGATATTTCCCGTTTTATTTAAGAATATTTTCCGTTTTATTAAAGGACATTTCCAGTTTTCATAAAGGACATTTCCCGTTTTATTAAAGGACATTTCCAGTTTTAATAAAGGACATTTCCCGTTTTATTAAATAATATTTCCCGTTTTAAGACAACTCGTAGGTATTTAACTATTTCTCTCGAACAAGCTATATCGTTTTATTGAAAGAAAAAAAAATTACCGATTGTGTATTATTAAATTTGTCAATAATTCTCGTAATTTTGATGAAATGTGAAACCTTATAACATGAACAATGTGAGTTGATCCTTAATATACTGTATTAATTAAAATAAATTAACAGCCTCTCCTACGAGTATAATATCCTTTATACACACGTCAAAATATATTTGAAAAATTGGAAATATGAAAAATGAAATGCTTTAGTAGATGTCGTTAGTGAAGATTAAATATAACTTCACATATATTATCGATTAGCGACAGGTATTATCCTTTTGAAAACATCTTATTTAGTTAATTAAGTTATGCTTCAAAAAGTTGTAAGTGTGCTTTACGACTGACTTAACGTCAGAAAAGGGAGCCAAATATAGATTAACATTTTTATTTAAACGTGTAGTAGAAAACTTTTAAACAAAATGAACTTAAATTTTCGGCAGAAATATTAACGATATGCATTCAAACAATATATTTTCGGTATTAGCCGCAAGAATCAGGTGTCTGTGTATTAAAGGATATTTCTCGTTTTAAGATACTCAGTAAATATCCTTAAACATACAGACGAAATCTATTTGATTCTTACGGCTATACTTGAGAAAATGTAGCATGGTCCCTGAGACGGTTCACAAATTTGCCCCAATACAACCTTGTAGCGACGTTCAGTAATTTTAATTATTTTATCAACTTTAATATAAACCTCGATTCTAATAAATATCAAATTATTTAGGTAAATACATTACATAAAACTAACAATAATGACAAATTAACACATCTTGTTACAAATTAGCAAAAATGTGGCAGTTTGTTAAAATCAAATAATATTTGGTGACGTTTGTCAAATGTCACTACGTTAGTTTGCATTGGCTAGGGATGGGGTATACGATAATTGTATTTTCGATTTTTTTATACCTAAAATTAAATGTTTGTAATAAATATTAATTCATAGTGGATCTTGGCCTATTTAAAGATATATACATATCATACAATACGTTAGAAAGTCAGTGTAATGAAAATTAGGAATTAAAACGTCAGTTTAGAGAAAGACAATTTATCGATTTATAAAAAAAATATTTTACCCCATTCCTTTCAGACATGACATTTCCAATGTCACAGGAACCATCCTACATTTTCTCAAGTATAATACTGAAAATATATATTTTTAATGCACATCGTTAATATTCCTGCTACAACTTTAAGTTCATAAAAAAAATCTACTAGACGTTTAAATAATAATGTTTATCTGTATTTTACACCCTTTTCTGACGTTTAGTCAATCGAACGGCGCCCTTACAACTTTTTTAAGTATAAAGGGTACTTGACCATTTCTCTAGAAAGAACTGTATTATTCTAATGAAAAAAAAACATTATACGTGGGTAATAAATAAATATTCAAATACAGTTTTAAACAGATGATAGTTTCTATTTGAAGGATCAGATTAAAGTAAATTGAAATATACGGAAGTTGTGACATGGAACATTCTATAAAATGTAGTATTTGTATTGAAATCTACCTAAAATACTAGTCTGTGAACATCTTTTAAAATATTCAAGATGAAAGCCTTTATAACAGGGGAGTACGCATGAAGTATGGTATATGAACCGGGAAAGAAGCGAAAACTGTTGGACAGGATATAATGAAAGGGATAATGAGATTTTCTCTGCTTATATAAATAGGAACAAGGTGTAATAGGGACGATGATAATGAAAAGTCCGGATACTTTTGGCTTCTTTTATTATTTATAGTATTCCGTTAAAAAGATGAAACCTTTGTAATATAAGTTATTTTGATTTTTTAGTTACTTGGATTTTGATAAGTCAAAAGTCGTCGCGAGATATTGTAGGATAATTATTAACCTTCTTATGTTATACAAAACCTTTTCAGGTATACTTTGGCACTAAATTATGAGGTATCTTAAATATATAGAGTACTTCTTCCTGGCACTGTCCCAACTCATTGCCTATGTAGGCTGTTGGGGTCAACTATTCTCGTTTTCAGGCTGTATATTCTTCGGTTCTGGGTGTCGCTTTCATCTAGGCCGTTTTTCTGCAGGATTTTGGAGCATTGAGTCATCCAGGAGTTCTTTGGTCTTCCTCTGGACGGCTGTCGAGGAAGATTTACAGACAGTGCCTGATTTACAGTATAGTCTGGTGGTCTCCGTCTTATGTGCCCGTACCATATCAGCTGTCGCTCTCCCCGCTTACTAATATATTTATGTCAGTGACTCCCAGGCTATCACGAATGCGTGAGCTGTAAATTTTATCTTTCAGTGATACTTCTGCCGACCACCTAAACATTAGCATTTCTGCTGTTTCAAGTTGCCTAGAGTAGGAGCTGTACATAGTCCAGCATTCTGAGCCATACATAATTGCGGGTTTGACGATAGTCTGGTATACCTTTCCTTTTAGTTTTATAGGCATTTTTGGATCACACAAGAGTAAGGCATTTTTGGGTTCACACATCTTAAATATATAGACTAAATGCATAAAGTCTATCTGGTCAATGGATGTTTTCAGCCTTTTCAATGACATTGAATGAGTAAATAAAAAAAAATTATATTATTAAGGAAGACTCAATGAAAAGCGAGCAACTTTCTGGCATAGAACAATCTTTCTCTGAAGTTTTGAAAAGCTAACAACATTGAAACCTACAAAAAAAATCTTTCACAATTTTTTTAGATTTAAGAGTACTAGGGATATAGTGACTCAGACCACTCAACGTTAACACAGAAATCAATCTTAATGTTAACACAAAAATCAATCAAGTGCAACTCTTACTAGATCGATATAAAAAAAGAAAATACTTCCCCTTCACATAACTTAGGAGCTTTTGAAAAAGAAAGTCTTGCTTCTTTTTTTCAGGGTTAACATTTTTTTTTCAGGGTTAACAGCTGTCTACTTTATATTCACGTTCTGCTTTATCTAAGTAAAATAAATACAACATTTCTGACACATACCAAACTGTATTAAAATCTTTAATAATGATAAACCAAAACAGGTTTTTAGTACAAAGTGTGATGTAGAGAAAATTTTGTCTGTCAATAATAGTGACTATGAATCCAGAGTTAGAGCGCCCTTTAGAAGAATTTGAACTTTAATTGGCGCTATATAAATAGTATTTTTTTTAATTATTATCATGGGAAAAAACGTGGACGTGAAAATAAATTCGAATATGTTCTGTAGACACACATGCTCTGGGAACTATAGATTGAGTAACATTGGTGATAGAATATGGAAAGAAATAATCAAGTAGGTATATGACATAAGACTGATGTATTAAATATAATGACGGAGAACACACTGAGATAGGTTGGACGAGAAAATATAATGTACAAAGAAAAGAAAGACGAAGAGAAAAAAATACAAGTCGAATGAGAGTATAAATAGTGGTAGTGAAGGACGTAGAAAATTATAGTAGAACAAAGAGAATAACATTTGATATAAGGAAATGGGAAAGTCAGTGTAATCTTTTTTTTTTTTATTATTATTATTACACATGACAAGGAATATACACAATTTGAGAAAAACAACAGATAATTTGATTTGGACATACAATTTTAATGGATCTGGGTTTGTTGCCTTTCATTTTTCGTATCCCCAGTAAACTAGGCTTTTGCCTGTATCTCACTGAGGATATTTAGCATGAAAAAATAAATCGATACTTCTTTCCGATTTTTGATTACACAAAAACAAAACCCCGTTGCACGCTCTCATCAACCTGACAGTGACACTCAACTACAACTGGAAACATCTTGCGAAATTCAACTCCTCACACATCATCACTCCAGAAAGACCATAAATATTCATCCCACACCATACAGCACACAATCATAAGAATAAAAATTAAAATCGAATGAGTTCTAAACTAGTAGGTTCCATTAATGAGGTTGACGACAGTATTGTTTCTCGGTCACGCTCTTTAATGTGTTCGAATCACTTATTCGGATATACGAGTATATTGAACGATACCATATTAACCTTTTCTTCCCTGTGTTGGGTATCTTCTACACGTTGCTTCTAATAACCATCAATATCTCTATAAATATAATAAATACAAGGTTAAGATTTTAGGTATTCCTCCATAATATATTTACGCATTGATTTAAAAAATAATATTAATAATAATCAGAATTTATCGACTACATCGTAAGTATTTCGTGAATATCGGAAACAAATTCGCATTTAAACGCTGTGAGTGCCTCGACCTTGTGTCTTGACGATAGGTGAATAGTATGCGGGAAGCGCGACACTATATTCGCATCTCACTCTTGCATACTCCACTGAATTGCGAGGAGCTGAATTGTCTCAACGTCGCAAGCATAAGCGCAAGCGCCGGGGTATGCGACTGACGTTCCGCGCCACAGTAGCTACTAGGCTTGCAAATACTATAGGTTACACGTACGCCCGTTCCGTGAGCGTTGCCAGATGGTTTTTTTAATGTTTTCAGCAAATAAATCTCAATTATTATAATTTTTAACTTCAATCATAATTAATTAAGGGGATTATCTATGAATATTCTTATTTTTCCGATTTAAAATCGCTAATTTTTTATCGCGTACTCACTACCCAACACCGGAGCACGCGTTTCAATTTTAACACCGTAAGGGTTAAAGAAGAAGGGGAATAACAAAGTTATTAATTATTGAATATTCAATTGTTAGGCTCTTCTTGCAATCATCATAGGAATAAAGAAATGCATCTCAGCTCCGAGCTCTTCTACAATACATCAATTGGTTCTTCTAACCTTCCATGTAACGCGTAAGAGCCTCCTCCGACACCACATCTCAAAGACTTCAATTATTTATCTGCAGTATGCTAGGAGTGAGCTACGGCAGGTATAAACTAAATAAAAATGTGCTTCAAAAGATGTATCGGACGTGTGCCGTCACCCTTGTGTGTGTGTATGTGGTATAAGGGAAAAAGACATTTATGTGTAGATCTGTATATAAAACTAATGATTATTTGTATGTAAATCTGCTATATGTTCTTGCATTTTATATGTAAAATGTATGTTTGTTTGACTCCGATCGCATTCGCGACCGCACTGGAAATAAGTGACTTACGGGGCGGTGCGATCGGAGTAGGTCGGGGCCCAGTCGGCGTAAGCAGGGCCCAAACCCCGAAAGTTGTTGTATTTTGCGGGCAATGGGCGCTTGTGACGGCCGACTGACCATTAATATAGAGGGCCCCCTGATTTTGGAATTATATACTTCTCAGTAACAACCGACTATACCGCGTTTTACTTAAGACCCGCTACCCTGCCTCGACTGCCTGAGAGGAATCTCTCCCTGCTCTTCTTCTTCTACTGGATTTTCGCTACGGAATTCGCTACCTCGATTCTCTGAGCGCTACGCGGCAACCAACGTGCCTATCTACAGTCTTTGTGCCCGTCCGGTACAAAAGAGAAGAATAGAGCTATTAGGGACTTACATGTTCTATTTCGTTAGACGTTTGTCGTCTATCGGATGCTATGAGATTGGTTTCTAATTATACTCAAAAAAAAAAAAAGATTATTATTAAAGACTATTTTAAAAGAATTTTTTGGTTTCAATATTCATTATCGACATGAGCGAATAATGTTAACTCTTAATTTGCGTAAGTATTACCAACATGTATGATGATGAACTGTGAGTAACGTGCTTACTCCAATGTTTTTAATCTGAACACCCATTCACTAGATTACTAAGGCTGTAGACAATTTTGCCCCCAGCCACACTCTTCAATATGTCCACATCACTGATTATTAAATGTTCAGTTTTATTTACATTCATGTTTTATTTACAGACAATATTTCTTTTGTTGATTTATTTTCATTATTTTGTATACATAGTTAAAAAAGGTATATCTTATTTCTTTAAAGCAATCTTTTCCAAGCAACCAAACTTCTCAGTTGCTATAAAGCAATTTCTTCCAACTAACTTTCCAATCAACGTTTCTAGCCTATGACGCGCAAATCCTATAGTATAATTGGTAAGATGTTGTCTTCTAATCCGAGGGTTACGGGTTTGATTCCTTTTTGAATTAAATTAATTTTAAAAATTGTATTTAGTCCGGTTCCTAAAACTAGATTGAAATGTGCTTCAAAAGATTTTATACAAAAATTAATTTTGGTTATTTTTTCAAAGTCTACCTGAAAAACACGCGCCAGTTGAATTGCATTGTCTGCTGAAGCGTTTGGGCGGAACGCTGGAGATGGGCGGCAGGCTGTTTACCAACTGGGATCATCCCATTACGCGGCCTGCAGCTTCTAAGCATCACTGGCGACTGGGATTAAATTATTCACGCTGCACGGAGATAATGATAAGTTATTATAAATTTAATTTGGACTATAGAGATACCTACATAGTAGGAGTATGGAGTATTAAGAACTCACCCCATGAATACTAATAATTTAGACGACCTCCATGGGATTACTTGTAAGATTCTCGTTGAAACACAAAACAATTTTTTTAAAATGCTATTTAACGGTTTAATTATCTTTTTTACGTGTATCTAGTTGATGGAAATAGATTGTTACATGGCAATATGTAAACATTGTTCAACTAATAAAAAAATCTAGGTTTTATTACCACTATATATTATAATATGTGTTCCATAATTACGTTAGTCTACTTGGCTAAATTTGGTAATTTTTTGGAATAAACATACTATATATTGAATTTAAATACACATATTAATTTTAAACTATTTTAAACAATGACATTGTAATATTTTTGTAATTATTAATAATGCTTTTTGTATCTACGAGGGTCATCCAGAATGTAAGGTTACAACATTTATGTAGGATCGAAAAATGCTTGTATTTAATTGAAATTCACAGGATACTTTACAAATATATTAAACTATTTTTCAACGTTATTGCCGTCGAGATCGAGATATTTCTGTAGACAGGGCATCAGCTTTTGTATGCCAGTGTCATAGACCTCCGCCGCCAGCTCTTTCAGCCACTTCTTCACAGCTTCCTCGACCTCCTGATCGTTGAAAAATTGTTGGGGTGTAGTGACACATCCACGTCTCATCTATCGTTATGATAAAGTACAGAAAAGCTTCTCCCTCCTGTGCAAAACGATCCAAAAATTCTCGCGCGGCGGTCACGCGATTTTGACGGTGCTCCGGTGTGAGCATTCTGGGCACCCATCTCGCACACAACTTCTTGTAACCAAGTTTTTCCTACACAATATTACCAAAGAGACTTCGAGAAATGTCAGAAAATTCTTTGTGAAGGTCGTCAAGCGTCACACGGCGGTAATTTCACACTTGTTCATCCATTTTTTGCACAAATTCGTCAGAAATCACTGCCTTGCCTCGTCGTGAGTATCAGTACGGCCTTCTCTGAACAATCTAACCCACTTCGTGACATGTTGTCGACTCATCACATCACTACCATAAGCTTTTACGAGATTCCGATTTTCGATTCCGGTATTGTTCTTCAAAGCCAAAAAACTGATTACCGCTCGGATCTCGCACGGACGAGAGTTGGCGAGAGCGCACGACGATCTCTCCATCGGAAGAATTTACTGTGACTGAACAAAATGACCGATAAACACGCGGGACCAAACAAACTGACCGTTGGGATCCCCCCTATACGCCAGGTGCACCAATTTTGAAACAAAAAATCTCTCCCGGCCTCAGGAGCCCTTGTAAAAGATGAAAACTAACATGTACGAGGGTCATCCAGAAACTAAGGTTTCTGGATGACCCTCGTACATGTTAGTTTTAGATAAAGTTTTGTATTTTTGTCAATAATTATAAATAAAGAGTCTTATGTTATAAATTGAGCGGTTTTTCAATTCATTTTTTTTAATTCTTGAATAAAACATACAATTCGCTTTGATTTCAATTTTTTTTAATGTTCATTGAAGTATAATGTATGGCATTTAAACACAACAAAACAATACCCGCCAAATGTCTACCTCTTGCAGCTCCACAGATGTTCACTCTACAATCAAAATTTTCAATGACATTTTGGCATAATTGCGGTTCTAGCTCATCCTTTAGCTCAGGAATTGATTGGGGGTCATTCTTATAGACCTGGCTTTTTACGTAACCCCAGAGAAAATAGTCCAACGGTGTCAGATCACATGATCTCGGTGGCCAATTAACATCACCGTTTCCGGAGATTACAATACGAGTACATAAAATAATTCAACAATTTGAACGTGTTGTTGATAGAGAGCTGCTGACTAATATTAAAATCCAAAAGGTGTCCTATTTGGATCATGTACTTAAAGGAGCAAAGTACAAACTACTGCACCTGATCATCCAAGGCAAAATAAAGGGTCGAAGAGGTGTTGGCAGAAGGCAAATCTCCTGGCTCCGCAATATTCGTGATTTAACTGGTATAAGGAGCGTTGGGGATCTTTTTCGGGCTGCCGGGGACAAATATGCATACTCTCAAGTGATATTCAATGTTGGGGGGACCTGACCTGATATTGGGAAGAAGAAGTTGTATTGTATACGACTCCATTAGTATAAATGTCATACATTACACTTCTCAAATGTCACAAGACCCAGGCAAGTTCACGACGCCATCTGTGTTTTATCCATTTATAAATGAAACAAAGGATTGAAATCTCAATTCGATTTTAAACAAAGTACCTTTAACGTGTTCCCCGCGGGAAGCACAAACGCCTGTGATCTGACGACAATCCAAGTTTCAAATCACAAATGATTAAAAAAATGACACAAAACCGGAATAAAAATTGAACTAAAATTTAAAATAATCTTTATTCTAGCGACATCTCTGAAAACCTTGTCAAATAATATATTAGTTTATGAGATATTGTTGAATAAACAGAGCGCCGAATTTTTTTGGTTTCTCAATATTTCCAGCATTAACGACCTGTCGCGCGGATCGAGTCCTGCGATGAGTCTCTCTTACGTAAATAAACATTACTAAGTCTCTCTTACGTAAATAAACATTACTAGTGCTATATGCATTTGATTGGGTGAGTGTCATGAAGCATTGATTTGATCGTAGCATTCCTTTGTTTATTTTACGTAATGTTTAGTTTATCTCCTTTATTTAACGAGTCTCCTTAAGAGTAATGACTATTATTTATTATCAGAAAATTACTTAAGTGTCATGTTTACTTGGTGTTGTAATCAATATCAGTGGTTCTAAACAAAATATGTGTTTAAACTTAGAAATTAAAAAACGCTGAAATTGTGCCGCGCACAGGATTCGTGGAATTTGATTTTTAACGCGGTGAACAGGTTAATCACAAATAAAAGTCTCTCATATATAGAATACATCTTTTGGGAAACCATTTTTTTAAATTACTGACATAGCTTACCATAGTCCGTGGAGCTATAAAAGTAGGCTGATTGCAAAGTCGATAAAATATTTAATTTGTACTGTACTTTTATTTCCGCATTAATGTCAAATTGATGTGGCGGGGTGCAAGGAGCTGACTCGAGACGGCCTGGTATCGTGTGATGAACTGTGTATATTGTTAAAATGTTATGTTTTTGGAATAATTATCACTTATTTGTTATGTTAATGTGTCTTTATATTTGTTATGTTAATGTGTATTTATATTTTTTATGGTAATGTGTCTTTATATTTGTTATGTCAATGTGTCTTTATATGTGTCATGTTAATGTGTCTTTATATTTGTTGTGTTAACGTGTCTTTATGTTTGTTATGTTAATGTGTCTTTATATTTGTTATGTTAATGTGTCTTTATATTTGTTATGTTAATGTGTTTTTATAATTGTTATGTTGATGTGTCTTTACATTTGATTTTGTTGAATTGTTATAAATTATTTTATTTTCTTATTTAATTTGAAAATTATTTTGTAAGTTTTGTAAATGAAGCACATACATTTTTTTGTCATAATTTCGTAAGGTAGGTTTTATCTTAATGAAAAATGAAAATAAAATTACCAATGTTGATCTTATGCGTAATTCCCTCATGTCAACAGGTCAGTGAAAATATTATAAACTTTATAAAATATAGCCACTATCTTACTTAATTCTGACAGCATTGAACTAAATATGTTATGTTCACATCCGAGTAAGCTATCGAATTATACTCTCGACATATTCTTACTACTGGGTTATAGAAGCCAATATTTCTTTTACATGTAGCTACACTGAACAAAGCAAGTGTTTTTTTTTTATATTTAACTAAGAACAGAATAGAAAATATAAAACTGATGTGGAAAATTAGGACAAATGTATCATATGTAAGGTGCAAGTAAGTCCAAGCCTTTGGTCCAATAGCATTTAGCTTGAAGTATGGGGCATGTATAAATATAATGATATCAGGACATTGCAGAGGAGGATTAAGCGCAGGCATATTTTGCGCTAGGATGCATGATGAACACAGCCAAGGATAAGAAGAGAGGGATGGATGGCTGCTGGGAAGGGGATTTCCTTAAGCTGAATATCTTCTGTTTAAAGGAGGGTGAATTTGTTTATGGTTGGATAATGCGCAACAAAATCTTCAGACAAAATTTCTCAGTGGAAGGAAACTCCATTTGTATTTTTTTAGAAAGTACACAAAATATAACAATATTAATAAATTTAAAAAATTACATAATTTATTTCTTTTTAATTCCTTTATATGGATAATGCTACGGATTGGACGGATATGGTCAGTAACACAAAGGTTCTTCAAAGAGCCAAAGTAGATAGAGAGTTGCTGATAAAAATCTGAAAGGTGTCCTATTTGGGTCAAGTACTTAGAGGAGAAAAGTACAAATTACTGCACCTGATCATCCAAAGCAAAATAGAGGGTCAAAGAGGTGTTGGCACGAGGCAAATCTCCTGGCTCCGCAATATACGTGATTGGACTGGTGGAAGGTACGTTAAGGATCTTTTTCGGGCTGCCGGGGACAAGGATGCTTACTCTCAGGTGATATTCAACGTTGTGGGGACCTGACATTACACTGGGAAGAAGAAGAATATGGTACTCAGCATCGCGTCATTTATCATGTTTGGTTTTTTTCTTTTTATCATCCATGATTTTACTATATACTGTGCTATGGAGAATATTAAAGTCTTAACCATAGTTTATTAAACAAAAAAATTGTAATACTAAATTACAACACAAAAAAAAAGGAAATTTATTATTTTATATGTATAAGAGAGATATACAAACAATTCTAAGTTGAGATCTGTAAAACAAGGTTGTTTTTTTCTTGTTTTCTCTCATTTATACGTTCAAACAGTCAAATTTCCGCAGTCAGACGCCAAATAACGTGATAATGTGAAAATGTGGACCATTTTGTATTTGAAACGAGAATAAAATCAATGGGGAAAGGGAGCATAAATAAATTTTGCAAATTCAGCAATTTCACGAGCGTCAAAATATCGATAATGGCATAGCACAATAAAAATTATGGGCTATTATATGGCAGAAGTGCACAATAACTGGTATTTGCAGCCAAGTCAACCCCGAGGGCGGGGCACATCGCTAAAACGTGCGAAGGGTTTATTATCATTTCCTGAATATTTTGTGAGTTATTTAGGGGTGCGTGCTTATAAGTGTGATGTAAGGTTTCAAGGTTTAGTGTTATGTGGTTTATTATTTTAAGATTTTTTTTCTTTTATATTTCAGTAATATGGCGAACAATACTATAATACAAGTGAACGACCAGACAGTAAGAGAAAGTTACCCTTATACAGAAGGAGACCACTGATTTCGGACAAAAGAACAACCCCTATAGATTTTCCTTTTCTAGCATACGTTAGGCCAGCTCTGGGCAACCTATGGCACGCGTGCCACCTAGTAGCACGCCGGAGGTTTTTTGATGGCACGGACATGAACATGACAACTAATGGAATTCTTCACTACATTAATAAATATAATTTATGAAAGAAAAATTCTTATTATAGTTTACACTAGTTTGATTTCAATGGCAATGAGGGCAATCATACCCCTCCTCATAAGATTTCCAAATTACGTGCATAATTTCTTAAACGAAACGGCTTGTTTTCTTACACGAGTTTATTAATTTTCAGAGAAACATACAATTTTTTTTAACAGCTTTATCTATTGGGTGTTAACATACTCGTAAGTTGTGTCCGTTTTTTTATCAATTAAAAAATAAGCACCAAAAGTAAAACAATTTGGTAAAAGTCATACGTCATTCGAAAGAAAATTTTCTGCTCTACAGGATATTGTGTTTGCTTTTACGTTACATATATTATTTAATTTGATTACAAGCCTTCAAAATGGAATGTCAAGTAGACGAAAGTGAGCATATTCGACGCCTCCTTCTGTTCGCGTTCAATCGAGAGAATAAAACTGCCAAAGCTGCTCGCGATATTTGCGAAATGTACGTTGAAAATGCTATGAGGACTTTTCCCATTGATTTAAGATGGTGGTATACAGTCATGTGACTACAATTCATCTGCTCAGCCAATTCTACGGTGGTTTGAAGGGGATCTTCATGAATAATATGGTTTAAGCGGTCCTCATCCAAGTTCACTGGTCGTCCGGAACGCTCCATGTCTTTCAGGTCGAAATTACCATATTTAAAACGCTAAAACTATCGATGAGCTGTCGTTTTATTCATAGCACCTTCACCGTACACTTCGCAAATATCGCGAGCAGCTTTGGTAACTTTATTCTCTCGATTGAACGAGAACAGAAGGAGGTGTCGAAAATGCTCACTTTCGTCTACTTGATATTCCATTTTGAAGGCTTGTAATCAAATTAAATAATATGTGTAACGTAAAAGCAAATGCAATAACTTGTAGAGCAGAAAATTTTCTTTCGAATGACGTATAGCCTTTATCATTTTGTTTTACTTTTGGTGCTCATTTTTAATTTGAAAAAAAAAAACAACTTATGCTAACACCTAATACATAATAGGTTATATCAGAACGGACGACAAACACAATGAGAGGATACGCGCTCAAACAAAAGTTGATGATGTTATAGAGGTTGCAAAAATACTCAAGTGGAAGTGGGCTGCGCACGCCACGCGACAATGAACCATCGTTGAGCTTATTAGGTAATCCAGTGGAACCCAATAGGCAAAATAAGTCCTGTAAAAAACCGAAGACATGCTGGATGGGTGAAATACTTAAGCAATCAGCAATTATGTGACAGCAGTGCGCAAAGAGCAGGGTTTCTTAGAAACCACTTGAAGAAACCTACATCTTGCAGGGGATGAATGACGACCGAACAAATGACATATTAATATCTAAACATTACACATGAATAATTTAAAAAGAACACGTGAAAAGTATGAAGATGTTTAGAGTGAAGTAAGTGGAACATGCGAGTATTTCACTTTTCCAGAAGCTATATCAAAACGAAACTGCAGGAAATGCAGGAATCATGTATCCCGAAAAAAATATCTGCCCGACACCTAAGAGATAGAATAAAAGTTAATAGTATACGAGTTTGTTGGGAGGGCAGCCTTGAAAGCGATACGATGGAACTATTACAGATCCCAAAATTAGAGGAGAAAGTTTCAGGAGTCTAAAGTACGATATGAATCTGTTTTAAGTAATTTGTTTAGTCAAACACGGTTTATGCCACTTTACATAACGGTATAATCCTACTAGTTTCAAAATTTTCACTTCATCATCAGAGGAGCACAAACAAGACTTGGAGAGACCTACATCCTACAGTGGAGTCTTGTTTGTATTCCCCTGATGATGAGACAACTTTGAAACTGGTAGGGTTATACCGTTATATAATGCGGAATAAACAGTGTTTGACTTAACAAATTACAATGTCTTCATGCCTTCACAATGTTACAGCCTAAACTTTAATTAATATAATTGTAAAGCTATTAAAAAATGAAACACGCGTTGATAAAGATAACTGATAAATTATAAATAACTACTTTAGGAACGGTTGTTCCTTAAAGGAGAGATGATGAGGATGATTGTTGATAAATAAAAACTCGTCGAAATCGGAATGTGTAAAGAGGTATTTTATTGACAGACGTCGGTATTTATAATGTTATTGAATGTGTGCGGGAATGCACGCGCGATATATCGCTGTCTCGTCTCTGCGTTTACAATACGATTCTTGTCGCGTGTAGGTATTCATTCTGTTTTGGGAGACGGCGCGAAATATGTGTTGCTCTCTCCTTTCCTCGTGGAATGCGGTCTCCGCTGGTAGTGAGTTGAATGACCGACCGCGTGGACTTTGTCCATTGTTTATCTCGCATTGTTAAGGTGGGCAAAGGTCGTCTCGTGGGTTCAGTGACCGCACGTATAGTCGCTACACTACCATTAAAAAGTATTATTTATTTAAAATGATTATCGAAGTTGTTGAAAACAATATGCCTGAAGATTGGAAGCAGGTAGCATAATATTGTGGGAGATTTGATCTCCAGTTTATGACACCTCAACTGCTAGACGTATGAAGAACATTGAAGTGCTGCAAATAAATGTCAGCATGACGAGGAGGCTCAGCGGGATCCACACGTCTGCGGAAAGGAATCTGCATTTAGTATCAGGCTGTTTTCTCACAGATCATAAAATCAACGGGGAGGAGTATTTTGAGATTGGCGTTGGAATAACGAGGGGATTCTCAACAACAAAGCCCAGCAACCACTATGCTCTGGGCAGTAGAAGGGATAATGAAAAATAGCAGAGGTGAATGAAAGGGAGGTGTTACAGTGTTAAACATCTGACCCTTTTGTGGTGAAGTAGGAAATGGCTTTTTTTAACATAGAAACAATACAATTTCAAAGTAAAGTTTATATTAAAAAATTAAACTAATAGAAAGGTTTCACATGATACGTTAAACCACAAATAATCGGCGGAACGCTAACAATATAATCAAAATCAGGCCATAAGGGCCAGCGTGTGTTGTATCTTGTGAGGAAGATTAGTGGAGGGAAGAGGAAAAAGGAAAATAATAGATATATAATTTTTTTAATATGATTGAAAAAAAAAAGATTGCTTCCGAGAGCTGATGGCTGACAGACAAACTTAACAAACTAAACAAAAAGCTAAATAAAAAAAATAACTTGAAAAACAATTTTAGAGGTTGATCATTCACATTGGTTCAAAAAATAATTACAATAGATGTTATCAAATTTGTTCGGAACACATCGATGTGGCTAAATTGTTCATTATAATTCTTGCTCATGATATAAGAAAATTCTGGATATACGGTATTCTAGATGTCGAGAAAGTTGATTGTCATATTAGTCTTAATTGCGTTGCATTCATCCCTCATATTCTTAATTGCACTCATATTTACGCTACAAATTGATTTTGTTAGCCTTTCTTCATTCATTCGTTATATATTTCCAAACTATCTCTAAGTGTATTTCTTCTTCTTATTTTACACATCAGTCTTAAAAACCTCGAGCTAAACATAATATGTATTTGGCATCGTCTTCTTTGGCTGTTATTTTACACAAACAATTTAAATCAATAAATTAATAAATTAAACTGATTGCTTGAAAAAAAACGATTAAGAGATGTCCATCGGTTTCCCATTCTTTGCTATTTCTTTTAACCCTTATTTGAAGGTTGTCAGTAATGAAATTTCCGCTATTTATTAGCAGACCTCGCTCCTTATTCTGTACAACGGTACAAAACAATGCCGCTAGTCGTGTACCGGAACTGCCTAATGTACTACTACCCACTTGAAAACATATTAAATTCTTTCCAACGAACCGACTGAAAACTCGGCGAGGTTTTCAACAAAAACTGAAAATAATGCTTCAGGCGCAACTGAAATCTCCTACCCCGGCAACGTGAAACCTAAACTCTATTTTCAAAGAGCAGAAACTTTGTTTTTTTTTTCAGTCGTGTTACTTAATGTTGTAATTTTTGTTTTATTATATTAAAAAAGAGAATTTCTGCCTTTAGGTGTGGGTGATTTTATATAACAAGAAAGTTTAACAAAGCCCAAGTGATCTGTGAGATTTTTTCATTTATTTTTAGGTTTTTTTTTATACTACGATCATTTTGGAACTACTAATAATAAATAAGGTCGATAACTGAATCATTAAATGTTTTTATTTATGAATGCTTGTTACTCCACTCCAAACCTTTTTTTTAGTATCTGCGTGAAAAATTAAATTTTCTCTTTGAGTATGGATTATCTCTCCGACCTAGTGAAGGTAAAAACCTTTATATACTAACGCATTACACATAATTAAATACGTAAGTTTTCAGTTCACTAGTACAACTTTTAAACGATTTCCTGGCTCGTACTCAACCCTTAGACTGTTTTATGAAAAATGTAAAGAAGCATTATTAATCTCTTTATTTCCGTGGATTTGGTAATTCTTTTAACGTTGTCCCTTTAACATAACATTTCGAAGACCACCGTCTTCTTCACATATTCACCTGACGAAGAAGACGGTGGTCTTCGAAACTAGTTGTGAACCTAAATTAAACCTGTGGTGAACACAAAATATAAAATAAGTTTTTTATTTTACTCATTTTTTTTTCCTTTTATGAATAATTTATTTATTAATTATGATTTTTGATGCAGGGGTTAGGCATACTGTAAGAAAAAAAGGATTGAAAATTCCTATGATATTTTAAAAATCCTGCTTTAGAAAGAACACCAGTAAAGAAAGCCTTAAAGTAGACTTGATTAAGGTGGAATAAGTGAATAGTGATCCAGATGGATATATTATATCTAAGCTGGTGAGACCACAATACGGAATCAATAGGAGAAAACAATGATGATTATGATGTGCACATTCTTTTTATTTTAATCTCTACCACATACACTAGCCTGATACCTAACAAAGAATTTTTATTAAAATATATCAACCCTTTTGAACTGTGAAATAGATTTCAGTTAATTAAAGAATATATGAGTATGTTTATGAAGTGATTGTTGTATTGTTGATACCCCTATTATATTGTATCAATTTGGTTTCCACAACATTGTTAGAAACACACGGAAACTTATACCATTCAAATACGTCAATAGCAATTAGCTAACAACAGTTACTTTTGTAATTAACATATCTTGAGAATGCATTATAACTCCATATAACTGGATTCATGTATATTTTTAACGGAGATATTGGCTAGTTTTAGAGGTTTCTTTTTTAGCATTTCTTCAATCATAGTTCTGGACTGAAAGTCTCGTTTTTTCGCAATTTATTTACTTAACTTAACTTTATAATATTAACAGTGTTTTTTTTTACGTGATTAGTCCAGTAATTTCAGTTTCTCGCTGCCATTGAAAGATATTTTATTTTTTCTTTCACAAATTTTGTATTGATAAATTTCGTTGGTTTTGACTCATTAATGTGCTATATTTGTTGGTATAACCATATTTTTAATATGTATGTATACCACAAAATATTACCAAACTTCACCAAGCAGACTAACGTAATTGTCGAAGACTTATTATATAGTGGTAAAGAACTTAGATATGTGTTTAGTGGAACAACGCTTACATATAACAATAATTGGATTTTTCGAGAATTTTATGGACAAATCTTGAGATATAGAGAACACATGGGCTCACTTGTAGAACGAGATGCAAGTTGCTTTGCAGAATCGAAACCTTTCACATGTTGATGCAGGGTTACTCAACTCCAGAAGCAAAGTATTGTCCTTAATGTTGATATGTGTATGTTATATGTTGTTTTATAACATTTTAATGTATATAAATATTATTATGCCATTTCCCTGTTGGGTTTAGGCAGAGAAGATAGTGGGCCAGACTTTTCAATTTCTATCGACATTATTTGCTTCTTCTACATATAATCTAGTGAGATGGTTTGGGCTTGTAGAACGAATAAATTAAGACTGACAAACTGAACAAATAAACTATATTAATGTAGGTGAAAAACGTGAGAGAGGTACAACAAGGAAAGTATGGTTGGATCAAATAATCATATTTCGAAAGAAGGAAACGTAAAAAGCCAAAGAAATCGTAGGTGTTGTACTTTTAATGTAATTTAACTTTTTTTAATAATGTGTAATTTAACTTTTTTTAAATTAATACATACAATAACAAAATATTTTTCACAATTAGTCTACGTCTTGAACTGGCAGAATTTAAAAAAATAAGCAAAGTATAATTGAGGGAAGAAATACTCGTATCGATTATAATCTTATTATTGTCCTGCCACAACAAAGCTTTTGATTAATTTTTTCCTCTTTATTCAATAAACCCTCAAATTCTCAAGTCCTTATAACGTGACAAAGGCTTTCTTAACTTGATTTTCCAGGCGATTTCTGGAAAAAGAGGAAAGGATTGACAGATTCATTAATCATTATCTTCCAATAAGTTGTCCCTGTTTATTGGGAATCTTTTAAAGTCTAGACAAAAGGAATTTATTTTGATTTTTTGGAAACTTTATTTTCTCGGACAGAAGCGAGCGATGCTGGTTTTCCTTCACGGTTAAATTTCTTGAATTATTCAAGGATTCAAAATCGTTTAGCGTTAAAGTAAAACGCATCCTTAATTTAATTAAATACACACAGTTTTCCTCGATATATAACTTAATTTTTTTTAAATTGATTTGCATATTGAGAATCTGTTATATTTACGAATTTTAGATCTCAGATCACTGTGACATAATTGGTAAGACGCTTGTCTTCCAGCCCGAGGTTGTGGGTTAAAAATTGGTTAAAACCATGCCTTAAAAAAAAAAGAATTCATTTGTTGTTTTGTTTTAAGATATTTTTGACGTAATTCTGGTTGATAGGGAAATAATATCGCAAGGTAATAATCCCATTAGATGGTACTTGAAAGTATTATATGATATAATAAAACAATAATTTGGATAAAACTTCTGTTCTTAAAAAAACACTTAGGTCTTAAAACAGATAAAAATTATACTCCAACTATAAGAGCTCCTAATAACATATAAGCTCCTGTCATATTCTTAAAATGTGGAGAAAGCTCGTATTAAAGCGTTTATAAAACTATCGAAGCTGAAAACATCATTTCAATATGTTAAATTGTTCAAATGTCACGTAATTGTTGCATTCTTATGATGAATGCATTATAATGTAAAACTGAAGTAAACTTATTGTTTTTGACATATTAAAGTCATAAGGGAAGCCTGATATGTTGATTTAAATTATCGCACTTTTAAATGTGAAAGTAGTAATTGAAAATTATTCAGGAGCTTTTGAATAATTTTTCTATTCTTACGACGTAATTGTTAATGTTGAATCTTCGATGAAAAAAGTTTATTTGTAATAACAAAACTTTTCTTGATCATTTAACTGTCATATTTTTTTAATTTAACATGAGAAATTGGAATTTCTAAAACACTTAATATTTTTTTTCACGAATGTATACTCGTATAAGTTTATCAGTTGTAATAGAGAGAACGGGCATTGTTTTAGAAATCTTTACAGAATTCCCGACAAAGGCAGGTTAAAGACGAGTAAGGTCTAAGGAACATATTTCGTATTAGTTGCGATAATACAGTGCGAAAATTCCAGGTTCTCTTACACCCGAAAGGCTATTGCTCCTCATTAAAACAAGGGCTGCCAAAGTATCTAACAGTTCTGTGTTTCGTAATTTCAGGGTGTTTTCCGTTAATTGAAAGCAGCGGGGGCTAATAACGGTTTTAGGGGTTTCTTTTCCAGATCCATAAACCACATGTGTTTTGAAACATAACATACGTGTTTTCTACAATAATTCAATTTAATATTTCTTGAATCTTCGAAAATACTTAAGTTTCACTTTGTGGTGCCGTGTTTCATGTAAAAAAGAAATAAAATAAATAAATAAAATACATACTTTATATTTTTGTGTTCACAATTGGTTTATTTTGAGTTAACTACCGGTTTCTAAGACTTCCGTCTTCATCGTCAGGTGAAGATAAACTAAATTGCTCACAATATATTTCTTCTGCAAGTGTAAATAGTATAAGAGGAATGAGGTAGGGGGAGAGAAGAGGAGAGAGTTGGTAGAAGACGGAGGTCTTCGAAACTGGCAGTAAACTCAAAATAATCCAGTGGTGCACAAAAAAATATAAATAAGTGTGTTATTTATTTATTTAATTTATTTTTAACGTCAATTAAATATCTTTATTTTGGCAAGAAAACAGATCAAAATGAGAAATAAATGCAATTATATGTTACGAGAGAACAATGGAAGATACAGAATCATGAAGAATTTTATTATTTAGATGGTCAACATGTTTTAAGATGATTAAAAAGTTTTGGACACATTAAATAGCATATAGCACTAGCGAACAAAGTCGATGGGGCACTTAAAAATATAACCTTGAAAAAACGTCTGTTAACCTGTTGTGCTGTGTATTCAATACACATGTAAAAATGAGAATTGGAAAAAAAAGAATATTCATAACCAATCGCTTAAATCAATAAAATTTGAAGTCAAAAGTAAATTGGTGAAATTTAATTAAAAACGTGGAAAAAAACCATCGGCCGACGTTCACAAAACGTGCGAAGCGACCACCTCAAACGATAGCTCGCGAGCTACTGAAGCGAGAGAAGCAAGCGAACTGAGATTCTATTTCTTGCGTTCCCATATACCGAAGTAGAGTGAGAGTAAGACGTGAATAGCGTCGCTTCCTCACCAATAGCGGTTTTTTAGAATGAATATACCTACGTCACACACTTGCACACGTTTGATTGTATTGGTGAATTTATTCCCGATTTTCACAAAATATCTCTGATATGGCCGATAAGTGCTAATTATTATTAACATAATTTTTTCATTCAATGCTTATATGTATTACGGAGGAATACCTAGAATCTGAATCCAGTATTTATTATATTTATAGAGATATTAGTTTTTAGAAGCAACGTGTACTAGTTACACATCACAGGGAAGGAAGGGTTAAACAGACAGTCAATATGACTTTACTTACTTTGATGCATGGGAATGAAACGTGGACGAGGGAAAAAGCTGAAAAATAATAAATAAATGCGTGCACTGAGAAGAATACATGTAGTGTATGGCAGAAAACGGAATTAATCGGAACTTATTGTGATTGATGCTAGTTGAAGTAGAACACTCAGAAAGTATAATAGATAAATAAAAGTGAGATCAATGTCTTGTAGATGCAAACACTAAATACAATTGTTGAGTGCCAGTATTCAAAAGAAAGCAGAACAAAGACAGAAATTAATGTGTACATAGAATTAATTTTATTATTAGGATGAAAAAAAGAGTGTTTAGATGGATTTTTAGGAACTGTGTTCCTTAAAGGAGAGACGATGAGGATGATTTGTTGATAAATAAAATACTCGCAGAAATCGGAATGTGTAAAGAGGAATTTTATTGACAGACGTCGGTATTTATAATATTCTTGAATGTGTACGGGAATGCGCGCACGATATACCGCTGTCTCGTTTCTGCATTTACAATACGATTCTTGTCGCGTGTAAGTATTCATTCTGTTTTGGGAACCGGCGCGACATATGTGTTGCTTTCTCGTTTTAACATGGAATGCTCTCTCCAATTGATAGGGAGTTGAATGACCGATGCATGGACTTAGTTCATTGCTTGTCTCGGCTTTGTGAAGCTGTGCAAAGGTCGTCTCGTGGGTTCAGTGACCGCGCATGCGACCGCTACAGATTTAACATATAGAACTGGGGCTGAACATGAACGTGAGTAAAACTAAATTCATGGTGTTTGGCCGGCAGGATCATGCAGAAGCACGTCTTACATTGAACGATGCTGATATAGAGAGAGTGAAAAAATTTAAATACCTCGAAAGTATCCTAATGGAAGACCTCGACTCAGAAACCGATATCAAGTGCAGAATTGAAACATCTCGTGCGGCTTTTAATAAAATAAGAAGCGAATTCTGCGATGATAATCTTAACTTGAAACTTCGACAACGGTTAGTCAAATGCTACGTTTGGTCAGTGTTATAATATGGAGTAGAATCATGGGCCCTCAAAATTGGTAGTACGAACCGACTGGAAGCAATCGAAATGTGCATACACCGGAGAATGCTACGGATACCCTGCGCGGATATGGTCAGCAGCACAAGGGTTCTTAAAAGAGCCAAAGATGATAGAGTTGCTGACTTATATTAAAATCCGAAAGTTGTTCTATTTGGGTCATGTACTTAGAGGAGAAAAGTACAAATTACTGCGCCTGATCATCCAAAGCAAAAACGAGGGTCGAAGAGGTGTTGGCAGGAGGTAAATATCCTTGCTCTGCATTATACGTGATTGGACTGGTAGAAGGAGCGTTAGGGATCTTTTTTGGGCTGTCGGGGACAAAGATGTCTACTCTCAAGTGATATTCAACGTTGGGGGGACCTGACATGACACTGGGAAGAAGAAGAAGAACATATGGAACTAATGAAATACTAAACGAGCAAACAAGTCAGAAACTCAAGATATGCGTGAAAGGTGGACCGAGAAAAATGTGGGTGGGTCAATTGTATAAAGTTTTGAAAGAACATCAAGTGGGTATCATAATGAAGACTTTGTGGCCTCGTTGGTAAGACTTCTGTCCCCCTGCCCACAAGTTGTGGGTTCACAGGTTTTTTGTAAATGATTTCAGTCTTATTTTCACTCAAAGTTTCATAAGGGTATTTCTAGTTAGTAGGGAGAGATCGTAACATGGCAATAACCCGACATGTTGTACTTTATATAACGTTATAAAAATATTAATATTGTATGCAACAACATCAAAAACAACAAAACATTTACTGATATAACAGTCTGAAAAACAAAATATATAACAGTCTGAAAAACAAAAGATATAACAGTCTGAAAAACAAAAGATATAATAGTCTGAAAAACAAAAGATATAACAGTCTGAAAAACAAAAGATGTAACAGTCTGAAAAACAAAATATATAATAGTCTGATAAACAAAATATATAACAGTCTGAAAAACAAAACAAAAGATATAACAGTCTGAAAAACAAAACAAAAGATATAACAGTCTGAAAAACAAAAGATATAATAGTCTGAAAAACAAAAGATATAACAGTCTGAAAAACAAAAGATATATCAGTCTGAAAAACAAAAGATATTATAGTCTGAAAAACAAAAGATATAACAGTCTGAAAAACAAAAGATATTACAGTCTGAAAAATAAAAGATATAATAGTCTGAAAAACAAAATATATAACAGTCTGAAAAACAAAAGATATAATAGTCTGAAAAACAAAAGATATAACAGTCTGAAAAACAATATTCAACATCAAATTAGTAGATTAGTATCAAAAACAGCAATCTGTCGATTTTGCGTGAATTGAGTTAAATTAAAACCTAGGAAATGTTCCTATCGTAAAACTACACATTTTTAAATGTTTACATGGTAACAAAAACAACAATACAAGGGTTATTATTGTTTTTGTTACCATGTAAACATTAAAAAATATGTAGTTTTACAATAGGAACATTTACTCGGTTTTAACTCAATTCACGCAAAATCGACAGATTGCTGTTTTTTTGAAACTAAACGACTCAAATAATTAAATTCAAGTATTCAACAAAAATGAAGAAAACATCCTTTTTAACGTGTATAGCCCTGCTTACACGAAAAGGCTCAACAATATGATAATCTCCTGTAACGATCTTCAAAATACCACGACATCTGCCAACTAATGGTGAGGAAATTTGGGCGAGACGTTATGAATAAATAAAACAAAAGAAAAAACTTGTAAGCTTTCACATTATTTAATAAAACTTCCAGGGAAGCCTTTCTCAGTGAAGTGCTGCTCTATGATACTCGTATATCCACAAAACGGTGAATTTTTGCATTTTTATATAACTCACTCTTCAGTGCGGTTGTACATTGAAACGATTTTTCCATTTAAAATGTTGGATTGCAATTAATAAATCACAAATTAAGTTTCTATAACCAATGATTTTTTTCAGAATGACTGTAACGACTTTATTTGCGTAAGGCAATCATTATCATATGCATAAAATACAAATAAAATCATGTTTTTTATTGTAACAGTTAAAATTGTAAAACATGTGTAGGGAATACCCACGTCCCTAAAATATTGTCAACATGCAGGGTCAACGACCGATGAATCAACCTCTGGATATGTACAAATGTCACATACCAGAACGTCAATACTGTTTACACGCAAATAATATTTACATCGCATTCCACGGTAGAAAGAGAACATATCACGCCGTCTAGACAATAAATATTCTACCCACTGCATTATCCGCAGCGTCTGCGACCACCTCAGCACGCGCAGGAGTGAGATCGAGATATACCGCGGACGCATTCACGCGCCCCGTTCTGAAATTCTATATATACCTACTTATCGATGAATAAAGAGCACTTGTTATTATTCACTTGACCATTCATCGCTGTTTACTATTTATTGATTATTCACTCTCACTTTATCGCATTCCTGAATCGACGTATTTTATTTTAAATACAAAACAAATCAAAATCATCACGACGTATCAAATTAAGCATCCCGCTAAATTGATGACCCCGAACGAAAAGGAACACAGAATTCGACTAAAGCGAATACAGAGATGTCAACAACATCATCATCAGCACGTCCTACTAGGACACACGCTAAACATGTATTACATTAAGAATGACTTCGGTCTGAAAGTGAATCCGCCAGGAATCGAACCTGGTATGGCAGCTTGTATAACATGAATGCTAACCGTTAGATCAAGGCTAAAGACTGCCGATATGAGTTGTTTAATATATCCCTTTACACCTTCACTTTTGTGTTTCTGTAGCTTTTATGCTCCATATCGTTAATTCTTCGAGCGCTGTAAAGCTTTCAGTAAAAAAAGCCTACCAATCGTCTTGAAGCTTTGATTTTCTTGCCGTTGGAACTTTTGTCTTGATATGTCAAGACGTTGTGGTTGCAGAAATGCAACAGTTTACACACACTGAACTAATTGACTCACAGACGTCCATCACCTGCAGGATGGCTGACATTTATATTAGATCACGAAGTATTGCCTATCAGTTTAATAATTCAAATAAATAACATTACTTTAAATAAAACTACAACAATTGAATATATTTTTTTAATGAAGAAATATTTAATTGATTTGTTTTATTCACAAAACGTCAGTTTAGATTAACATAAATTTAATGACTAAAAATTCGATGTCAAAGCTGGAAAAAATATGGAAAAGCAGAACTATCACCACCACGGAGAAAATGCGCTTAGTTAATTCTCTCGTCCTCGAACTAACACCTCTATTCTCGAAGAACTGAGAATCACCAAAAGATTGTCGACAATTTGCCTTCGACGAGTCCTTCGAATTATTTAGGCACATTATTCGTGACCAAGGAGACAGTTGGGAAAGGTTTGTGGTTACTGGAGGCGTGGAAGGACTACGCACAAGAGGAACAATCCCAATGCGTTGGACTGACCAAGTCTATGACGCAATCGGACTAACCTTAACAACTGCCCACCGAGCCGCGGAATGCAATAATGGATGGATAAGAGTCGTCGGAGACTATCATGGAATTCTTAGTCATGAGCTACACCGCTACATGAGAGGATTATGATGAATGGAAAAGACAAATCTAAGAGATCAAGTAAGAAACTATGCTAAAAAACTCTCCATTTAATGAGTATGGAGTCGTTTCACCAAAGAAGACAAGTGATCTCCTTCATTAACCTTTGCCTTCCTGTGCTAAATACATCCGAGCGTTCGGTGCTGTGCATTCAATACACATGTAAAAAATGAGCGATGTAAAATCGGAAAAATAATAATATTCATAACCAATCGCTTAAATTAATTAAATTTGAAGTCAAAAGTGATAATAATTGAAATTTGAAAACATGAAAAAAACATCGGCCGACGTTCACAAAACGTGCGAAAATACCACTACACATGACTATGTACAGTTACAACAGGACCTAGACTCCCTAGTCTCCTGAAGTGAGCCAAATCATATTCTGTTCAACATTAATAAATGTGTCTGTGTATCTTATAGTCGATCGTTTTCACCAATCCACCACCAGTATACTATACAGGGAGTGGCATTAAACAGAGTTTCTGAATTCAAAGATTTGGGCGTAACCTTCGATGTCGGACTCACGTTAGTTAACCATGTATCACGTTTGATATCGGACTGTTACAACCTACTCGGTTTTATAATGAGAATATCAAGAGTTTTCCAAGGTCGCTTTAACTGTCCCGCGATTCTAGAAGCATTAAGTTTATATGTACCCAATAAATATATCCGCGCAAGGAATCACCCTCTGTTCTACATACCAACTTACAGGACGAATATCATGGCTAAACACTCAGTCACGCGTGGTATAGAGATATTGAACCAATTGAATGACACTGTTGATATATCGGTACCGTCTAGCAGTATGAGAAGAATCCTGGCTGATATTATTCCTAACGAATGAGCTAATGATAGAAATAGACCCACTTTGTGTAACCGAAGAAATCCGGGCAAAGCGGATAAAAAAAAAAAGGCCGTAAGCTATGTTACTGACGGGGCGGAAAGACTAACACTGTGTATGTTATACTTTGAAGGAATAAACTAAACGATTCTATTCTTTGAGTTCCCATATACCGAAATCGAGTGAGAGTGAGACGTGAATAGCGTCGCTTCCTCACCCATAGCGGTTTCTTAGAATGAATATATCTACGTCACACACTGGCACACGTTTGATTGTTTTGGTGAATTTATTCCCGATTTTCACAAAATATCTGTGATGTGGCAGATAAGTGTTAATTATTATTAATATTATTTTTTCATTCAATGCGTAAATGTAATACGGAGAAACACCTAAAATCTGAACCTAGTATTTATTATATTTATAGATATATTAAAGTTTTTAGAAGCAATGTTTACTAGTTACACATCACTGAGAAGGAAGGGTTAATCACGAATTTCATTGATTTGTCCCATACGACTAATGAAACGCAACAAACCCAGATCCATATAAATTGTGTGTTCACTTTAAATTATCTGTTGTTTTTTTCATAAAGTGTGTAACAAAATAATATCTTTTTATGTGAAATAAATAAATATGGTATAATAATCTGCTGAAACATTCACACCCTTACATACACCCTTATCCCAAAGTAATCATTCATACCAAACTCCTAATAACATCCTTGGTATTTGGCCCATTCTTAATAAATGTGAATTCATAAATTAAATATTCCATATGTCTGTCTAAACGTGCGTTTTTTTAAACATATTTTTTAACAATTTATTGTAGTTTATCTTCACCTGACGATGAAGACGGTGCTCTTCGAAACCGGTTGTAAACCAAAATATACCTGTGGTGAACACAAAAATATAAAATAAGTTTTTCATTTACTTATTTTTCGTTTTACGTAAAACATGGCGCCACAAAGTGAAGCTATAGTCTTTTCGAAGATTCAAGAAATAATTTTAGCATCTGTCTGAGGTACAATAGTTTATTTATGAGTTTTTTATACGATCAAAAAGCATCGAATTTCACACAAATTGAATTTCTCAAAAATTTAAAATAATATACAATAATTGGTGTTATTTTCAATTTATAAGAAATTAACCAAATACCCCACATAATAGTATAAAGTAATAATATATATTGGTAGAGATATTATTTGTTCTAACCACTTTTAAAAATACATGTAGTTTGTGAGACGCCTGTTTTCCGACTCAAGAGATGGAGATTAAAATCTCGTTGATTTATATATTTTTCAAGACGGGGAATCCCCCGTCTAATTTTATTGACATCTTTACTAAATCTTTCTGGCTGACTGGAACATATTTTTAGACGAATATATACTCGCTAGGTCACAGTTTCGAAACATATTTTCATGATTTAAATTGAGACAGTGAAGGAACCTTTCAGTTCTGTTGTCATTATTTTTCATGCTAAATAACCTTAATTCTCCTTTAGATTTTCCCGAAAAATCGAGAAATAATACATTTCTTTGCATTCCAAAATACTACGCCTCATTTCACATATTTTCATTTGTGGTTTGTTCTTTGTGGTTGTTGCAATAGCTTTTAAGATCTATAGGATGTGCACTACCCTTAATCTCGTTCAAAAAGGAATACAAAAAAGGATTATACTAATAAGAATACCCTCCAAATCTTATTTCCCTTTGTGTCCATTACACTTTTCTATTAGAATTTAAACAAATACTTCTTTCAGTAAAATTCATCTTGGATCAAAACACCTTAACATTTTCAAGATAAACTGGTTGTGTAGGAGAAATCGGTGTGAAGTTATAAGACTGCTTGATGAACCATTTATAACAATCAATACCAAATAATAAAAATAAGAAATGACGAAAATACATTGTTTAATAAAGTCTTGGATAGTTTCCGAACTTTTCCAGATATAGATATTAAAAAAAATGTTTTTTTTTACTCCCTTAGCAAATAAGAAAACTATTGCTACGCCAATGCTCCACATTATATATTTCTTAGTATTAAGCGCATAATAGATATTTCTGACAACCTTTCGCCCAATAAATGACCTAGAGACTCGCATTACAAATCCCCATACTCTAAACGCAGACTTACGTTGTATCATACATAGATTCACGATGTCAAATTCAAACGCAAAATTGCACCGAATACTCGTGGACGATATTTTCAGTATCGCAGCAATTTTTCGTGTCAAAGAACACTGGTTATTAAGGATCAACACCCTGATAGTGGTTCTTTACCTTTCGGAGCGGACACCACCTTCGATTGTCGTATCACAATTTTTGAACTACATTTGACACACACGATAACTTCTTGCATCTTCGCTATACACTATACATTTTTTTTTGTTTGTGCTTTATTTTTTAATTGTAACAAAAAAACGCCAAGCCAGAAAGACAATAAGTTTTTCATTTTTTTTTTTAAATGTCAAAAAAAGTGGAAATAATTGAACTTAATAAAAGATGAAAAATGTGTACAGTCCCTCAGACGGTATAGAAGTAAGAGATAAAGAGCAAAGAAACCTCATGAAGACTCGTCGTGCTACGTCTTTGCGCCTTCTTCACCGTCCTCTCCAGCATCGTCACCTCATCTCTACCGTCTTCACCATCGTCGCCTCACTGAGGCCCCCGAGATGAGCGGGAGGACGCCTAACCTGAACTGCGCTACCAGGGCCGCTGACATGAGCGTTCGAACGCCTTTGGAGATAGTCACCATGCCCAACTATGGTTGATTCAAATGTTAAACAAAGGCTCATCGAGTCTAAAAAATCCCCATAAATTAACACACAAATACTTAATATAAGTATACACATATAAATAACACTGCACACACATATGACACAAGAGTGGAAAAGGTATTCCCTCAAATCACTGTCAAAAGATCTACGGTGCAGTAAAATGCACACGGTTTAAAAATTTAATATAAGCCATAGAACTCGTTTGTTCGTTCAATAGGACCAGCACCGGCAAAAGCTTTATCATAATACCCGTATCCCGCCCTATTGAATCGATTTGGAATAATCAATTCATTAGATGAAGAAAAAATCGACATCAAAATTCTTCTCCTGTCCGGAAGAACATCGTTCAGAGGCAGATTGGAAACATCTTATTAAGGGACTTGAATACAAAGGGACAAACTTTGAAATCAATTTGTTCGCGACATTTGATCTACTGTAGTTCTTTTATAAGCAGACGAGTATGATAATATTTATGACTACCATATATCAGCCTAGGAGCTGCATTAAAAACAGACTAAAGTTTGCCAATCAAGATAAAAGTGGTAAGGAAAATAAAAAAAAGTATTCATTTCGTAAAACATATATAAAAATATTTGCGTTATTCATTAAGTCCTTTCAAACCATCCCTAGCATTATTTTGTGTGTAAAATATTTGTATAAAAAAATATTCAATTATAAAACAACGTAGTTGACATCAATTTTGAAGATCTAAAAAAATCCTTATAATAACACCATCATGGTTAAACCCCTAATGCCGACTTAACTGGCCGTGGTTTAATCTTATTTTGGTATCGCTTCACAGGTCGTTGCTGTTATAACTCGGTGTGTTTACCCTGTGGGGGTTGGCCCCCGTGGGAAGAGGGTGTTGGGGCGGTAGCAAGATACCGTAGTCGGACAGTGGATGGGGGCGATTAGGGGCTCGCTGACACAGCTGAAACCTCCTTTTCACCTTTAGATACTGAACTATATGCTATAATGTCGGGGAGTCGAGTTTGGAGATTTTGTCCTTTCGTACGTTTTGCTCGGCAAATTTCTTAGGTGATTGTCACATTTGAGCCTGGAGATATTGGTATTGTTTTATCGAGATAAAAATCTAATTTTGAAGCTCGGGACTAAACTTGATTGAGTTGTTTTTAACGATACTGTTTTAAGACTAAAAACAAATAATTATTACTTTTATTATAGCGATCTAAAACTTAAGCGCTCTGTCCTGTCTGACAATCCCATTAAGGAAATGTCGTAAGGTTAAGTATATTTTTCTCTGATTAAGCAGATCACAACCTGATGAGTTTGTAAGAAATTGCCACATTGCAGTATTTTCTGAACAATCGATAAATCGTTATCAAGATTAGTAACATACATATAGTATATATTATACACACCATTAGGTTGTTTCCCTGTCAGAGAAAGCATAGCGCCATATTTTCCTATCTCGATACACATTCTTCGCCGCTTCCACATCCATACGCCTTCTCATACAACTTCTACGATTTCTATGATTTTTTTTTAACCTGGCGAGTTTATTGCCATGTGGCAATCTCTTCCAACCAACCAACATTCTATGTTTGCTTCTTTCAGAATATAATTCACTTGATCCAGTCATACTTACTTTTGATATTCATCTCAAACGCATTTCACTCATATTTATGTTATGTATATGTTTTGTTGGTCGTTTTTCGTTCATTCGTTCCACATGCCCAAACCATATCAGCGTTATCTTCTTAAACGTAAAATATGAGATGAAAAAATCTATTTTTGATTTAAGTGTCGGCTGAAACTTTGTGGAACTTCTATTAGAATATTTATCAATATTTTTTTTGTAATTCCAGTAATTGTGTTAATCGTCACTGCACGTGTTTCTAACTCTTATCCCGAGGCCCTTTTCAGGTGGAGGATCATTCCATCTGAAAAGAGCCTCGAGATAGAAGGTAGAAAGCGTGCAGCGGGGGTTAATGATGCGAGTATTAGTAAAATAACAAAGCAAAAAAAACAATTCATCTTAATTGCTGCAATATTATTGAAAATCAACATCAAATGTCACATAAACGGTTACAAAGATATAGATGTGCTCGTACGTCATATGTTTCAGTCACTGAAGCGCATCATGAAGGGCGTAAGGCTTATGGGAATTAGTAGTTGGCTTCAGAAAATGAGAGGGGGGGGGGCATAAAAGGACATGAAAATAAATGAAAATACATGAAAAAGGATGAAACTAGAAATGTTAGAAAATAATTTCATCTTGACTGTGACGTAAGCCCTGGATCTGTAAGACGCTGAACATTTACGACGAAATATAAGGGATGAGTTACCGTTCCATTCAGATTTTACTTGTCCATTATCTTACCCTTTTTGATGATTTCGTTAGGTGAAGAAATTTTTACCATGCAGCAAAAAAAAACTAAAACACCATTGCACATAATAAATGGCAGACTTATACAATGCAGTATTTTTTCCAACTTTTTTACCAAAATATTCAGTGCACATAATAAATGGCAAACTTATACAATGCAGTATTTTTTCCAACTTTTTCAAATTTTTTTTATATTAAACAAAGTAAACTAGTGTACAAACATTTGTCAAGGCTATACCTATAAACAAATTTATTACTTAACTAATCTTAATTATATGTTATCATTTATGAACTAACTTAATCTTATATTCCTACATATCATTTTATTTTATTTATTCAATCTTAATATATGAGATCTTAGAAATAAGTAACACCTACATACTATTTATAACTAGATAACAATTCTTACACTAATTATTTAGCAAAAACATGTCTATTCGTTCAGGCTACTTGTATTCCATCACATTCACTCAGACCTTGGTCGTCCCAGCTAACTAACGAATATCACTTTATTTATAATTACGAGTATTTCAATATTTCTGAAAAATTCACGTAATTTTTTTAATCAAACACAAAATATATTTGTTAAACACAATATTAAATCTTTTTTCGCTGTTGTTCATGCGAGGAAAATTTTGAACTAACATTTTTCAGCTTACGTTCTTTTAAATACGAATAAATGCTGTAAAAATGCGTGCCCTTAGAATATGGGATAGTAAATTATGAGTTGTATGGACGTGGTAGATGCGAAAGACGTGTGTCAGAATATAATTAGAAATGGAACTCTGTTCACTCTGCCTGCCCTAATAGGGGCAAGGTGTGATGTTGACGTATATAATAAATATTCATATGGAATTCAACGTGGAAAACATCTTTCTACAAAATATTTTTCCATTTGCCATTATGATTCGGAGCTTTGTAAGAAATTTATTAAGTATGGTTCAGGGCGTTGGGCTTTATGTCAGTCATCGCAGTAATCCCTTTTTACACTTCGGTGTGTCCCGCCAGTACATTCTTCGCTACAATGTGACTTCTCCAATTCGCGATAAAATGGACTGATAATAAATGAAGACATTTAATAGTCTCCCAATATCATTGCTGGTGATAGAATCGATCTGTTCACTTACGTATTGTTTAAAAAAAATTCACTGGTACAACCAGTAATATTTTACTTTAATTTAAAAAGTTATACAGCTTACAAAACTAGTTTTATATATAAAAATAAATAATGATATACTCAATCAAATTTTATAATCATAGATTTATATATTTAACAAAATATGAAATAAATAAGAATATGGAAGAATATTGAATGGGAATCCAAAAATAAATAAGAATGGGAATCGAGAGGAGGAAATAAATTAGAATGGAAATCAATAAATCTGGACAGATCTAGACACACAATAAATCTGGACAGATCTAGACACACAATAAATCTGGACAGATCTAGACACACAATAAAAACGTCATTTAAGAAAGTAGAAAAATAAGTTAATAAATGTTTAGAGCGTCCTTGAAGAGAATTTTAGCGTCCTTTTAAATGGCGTCAAATAAATTATACTTTATTATTTATATATTGTGGAGGTTTAAAGACGTTGTGGAGGTTTAAAGACATTGTAATTTGTTTTATCAAACACTGTTTATTCCACTTTTTGTAACAAGTCTTGTTTGTGCTCCCCTGAAGATGAGGTGGCCTGAAACCTTGAAGTTTGTGCTCCCCTGAAGCCTTGAAACCGGTAGGGTTATACCGTTACAAAAAGTGGAATAAACAGTGTTTGATAAAATACATTACAAAAATTATACTTTACTTATTATTAAAAAACTATATCGATCAATAATCTCAGAATCAAAAAAAAAAACATCGCGAGACCAAGAATAATGAGAAACTAGTTGCAACCCGTTAAATATTCACGGAAGTAAAACAAATTCTACATTTATGAAAATATATATTCATAAATATAGAATTTGGCTATACGAGTATATATCATTTATACATCGTCCCCTTTTACACCGGTTCAAAAATTATTAGCTAGGTATTTAAAATTCGTTGGGTTGATTGGCAGGCGGCAATTTTTTCCAACCAACCAGGAAGAAGTAAACAAAGCAGGTTACACGTTTGGAATTTTTTTTTCTAAAGATGTTTCATATTTATGAAATTTATGAACATAACCATATTTAAGTTAAAGTGAGATTTCACCATTAGAACGGAAAGGAAAGGATGATGGAGAGGAAAGAAAATTAGGAATGAAACACATAATATAACTGACTGGAAATTAAAGAGTTTTTTTAGTCACTTCTTATGGCATGCCAAAGATGGAGCAAGTCTAGCATTGGTTTGTAACTGGTTCCAGAGTCTCACTGCATAGACAGTAAAGATTTCTTTGTAGTTGTCTTCTCTTGATACGTTTTCAACGGTTTTCTTACTAGTTATATTTTTCTAAAGACATGCAGATGCGGACAAGAAAAACAAAAATCCATTAACTGACAAATGCTGTTGTGCTCGTATAATAAGACGGATCAGTTCTTAATGTAACATGTCTCTCGGAGACACAATAATCAGGAAGGAAGCAAAGTTGGTACGCTCAGCGTGATCTATTTTAAAAGTTGTCCATCAGATGTTGGAGAAGTCTACAGCCAGGAGCGGGCGGCCGGGGCGAGCTTCAGGACAACCCCGCCGGCCCTGTCGTGAAAGGGTTTCCTTGTTATTCTCTCTGGACCCTTGCTCCGCTACGGGGGCTTATCTCTCTGGCAATTGGGTTGTTTTTAATGGTGACTACCCTTTTATAAAATTATTTTATTGTTTTATTATATAAAACATAAAAATTCGTTTAGTTTCGTGGTTTTGTTGATTGAACGGTTGACATCCACCCTTGGGCTTGCCAGTCTGGATAATGCGCAGATTGATTTTAAACTTGTTTTGTTTTTTTTTTCGCGAACGGATTGATTTTAAACTTTGTTTTTTTTCTTTATATATCTCCATTGTGTTTTCGAATATGTGTCCGAGAAATGTTCCTTCGGAAAGCAGTACAAATTTGAGGTTGATTTTATTTTCATCTGAAAAATTTATTCTTCGAATTATTCATATGGGGCGAGGCATTACGATGGAACTTTTGTCGTTGCCGATCATGTGGTGTGAAATGGTTTGTCTTCTAGTGTCAAAGATATGGGTTACGTGAATAACTAAAAAAAACATCCTTTTTTGAAAATCTTATCAAAAAATTATGTATGGGTTTAAATCCTGATTTAAAGCACCCTTGAAGAGAATTTACTCTCTTAACGGCGCTGCATAAATTATCCTTTCATTATTATTTTAAACGTTTACAAACTTTCTACTTGGTCGAATTTGTAATGTACGAGTATTCGATGGAAATGTAATTAAAACATAAAACAATCTGGTAGACTGTCCCTCGTGATCAAGTATGATTGTGAGTCATCTTGTGGATGGAAGACGCATGTGTATGTATTAGTTTATTATGTGCAAGCTGTTCCACTTCAGAACGCACGCAGTCTTGATTGTTGAAACTCAAGTTCCAAGATGATCGTCTTGGAAAGGTGTTGTCTAACGCAGCCTGGTGTAATCTAACTCAGTCTTCCTCTGGTTGTTATTCGAGGAAGATCCATGAAGATTGCCTGGTTCACAATGTGATCGGGTGCTCTGCGTCCAACGTGCCCATACCATCTCAATCGCCTCTCCTCCATCTTGCACCTAGGCTTCCATGAATGTAATACCTAGGCTTCCGTGAATGCGTGAGCTTTTTATTTTGTCTCTTAGGGACACACCAGCTGACCATCTTAGCATGCGCATTTCACCTTTTCTAGTTGCCTAGAGTAAGAGTTATACATCGTCCAGCATTCGGAGCTATATAGGAGTGTGGGTCTGATAATCGTTTGGTATACTTTTCCTTTTAACTTTACTGGCATTTTCGGATCAAATAGAACTCCCTTCATTGATCTAAACTTCATCCATCCCACACTGATTCTATGTGTTATATCTGCTGCACATCCTCCATCGCTATGGATGAGTGACCCAAGATACTTAAAGGAGTCACAAACAGGGATGTAATAACTTTTATTTTTTACAATGAAGTTATTGGATTTTCTCCACTCTCATTGAAATGTTGAACAACTTATATAGTATGGCATGGACTGTGCATGGACTGTCCCTCCGATCGCGAGATTTTTAACTTCACTCGCATCAACTATGCAACGATCTTCATATCCCAATCAGACGCATGAGCTTCACCGTTATACATTTTTAAAGGAAAACTGAAAATCAGTATTCATCTTAAAATATTCCTCATCCCTAACTCCTACATAATTTTCACAATTATGTCTTGACATTTATCTTTTGTTTTAATCTTTGTTGCTTTTATTCAAAGATTATATTACTAAGTTTAAGACAGGGTCGTAAATACCGATAATATTACCGATTTTAAAACAAAAGCTGATTCGTTAGATGAAATTACTTTAAAGCAATAAATTCGCCAGATGTATTTATATGAAAATATTAAAATAAAATTTTAATTCAATATGAAATAAATGACTTAGGACGAAATTAAGTTATAAACTTTTCAGGGTGAATTCTGAAATATTTTTCCCAATAAAGGTTGTTTCAATACAAAAGAAGCTGTAAGCAAGTTTCAGTAAAAATAATTGAGCTTTACACAAGTAATTGTTATCTAGTTATAAGTTAGTATGTAGGTATTTACTATTTCTAAGAAATTAAATAAGAAGATTATTAAAAATAAAATTATGTTAGTTCATAGTAATAATTTATAAATAAATAAGTTCTTTAGATATAAATTTGTTTTATAGATAAAGCCTTAGGCAAATGTTTGCATTATAGATTACTTTATAAAATTAAGAAAATATTAAAAAAAAGTATGCACCATTTCTTACTTGGTTATCAAAATACAGTATTGAACACAGAAAATGTTTTCTTATAGTGAAAATATCTAATAAACCATTGGAGGTTTTTTTAATAAGTGTATTGTTTTCACATTTCTATAACATTAGTCTCCAATGAGATGATTCAGGAGGTTTTCCTAGATCAAGCCTCCTTCCTTCTTCAGCTTTACGAATAGTAGCTGTTTTTTATTTATTCTAAATTTGTTTTTTTTTTTACTTGCTCCTCAACAATTTTATTTCCATTCAATTTTAATATGTGTGTCTTAAGTTAGTGTATGTATAAACCACTTAAGTCTAAAAAAATCAGCTTGATCAACTTAGAGGTTGCATGGACCGATATCACGTCGGCCATACCCATACATGATCAGGGAATACTACAGTTAGATTTGATACATCTACCTTCAGTAGTATGTTAAATGAGGCGGCAGAAGACTTAAAGATGCTGACATCGTCTAATCAAGGTATTTCTCATTTTTTGAAAGAAATTTATTAATGACGCGATACTCATTTTTTAACATTTCAGAATATAACGAAACAACACGTTCTCTATCGGTTCTAGTTGACATACTACTAAGAATGGACGATTCAATTTTAACTGGAACATTACCTGACCATACACTTACTGGGCGTGGTCGGTATAGTTTCTATCTATACACGCTATGACGTGTTTAAGCCGGAAACTTTTGGATATTACCTATATCATATATCAGTAATATTTTTCCCCTTAAATCAATCAGCAATATTTTTTTTATTATTACTATAAAGTCACTATGATGAAAAGAAATTCATATTTTTACTGTGGTTTTACAAAGAAGTGATGAAATATATTTTCTAAGAAAGGTAAGGTTCTAATTAGTCAAAAAAAATTGCCATAAACCTATTGGCAATTAGCCCATCAGATTGTTTTTACAATGAAGTGTCAAATTTATAGTAAATATATAAACAAGGTGGAAGTAAATGGTCACCCTACACCACCCCATTGTTCCAAGGAGTGTAGATGTTCCCCAACTCAAGGGGTTGTGGTCATCTGAGTAAATAAATAATTACTATTTGATTGGGAATTTCAGCAAGTACTTTGCAGCGAAGGGAATTGAGAGAAAACCGATATCATCATCGACTGTATACCTCCATTACCACGATCAATACTTTAATTGACTTCCAAGATTTATGTTTTCTTCAAGTCCATGCTTTCGAGAAGCTTTAAACTTGAACTCGTCATGGTCATCGCTAATTTGAGTTGGAAGAAATAGAATTTCTTCACTTAATTCTATCCTGTCACATATTTTTAGACCGTGCCACGTTCATTTACCTCGTCATGCGTATTCTCATATTTAAAAATATTTTCAGATCTCTATTTGAAACTGATTCTTGTGGCTGTGTAATGTATTTTCAGATATTTCCCTAAACTTCTTGTATCTTCTATACTACTTGTATAGATACTCTTTATAGATCTTTCATCATTCATAAATTCTACATGGCCGAACGATTTTAATTTTTTTTTATTCGCCTTTAGTATTGCACCTTCCTTTAATCAAAAGTATTTTCTTACATCTTCTTCTTCCTAGTGTCATATCAGGTCCTCCCAACATTGATTATTACCTGAGAGTAAGCATATTTGTCCCCGGCAGCCCGAAAAAGATCCCCAACGCTCCTTATACCAGTCCAATCACGTATATTGTGGAGCCAGGAGATTTGCCTCCTTCCATCACCTCTTCGGCCCTCTATTTTGCCTTGGATAATCAAGTGCAGTAATTTGTACTTTTCTCCTGTAAGTACATTCCCCAAATAGGACAAATTTCGGATTTTAATATAAGTAATCAACTCTCTATCAATTTTGGCTCATTGAAGAACTCTTGTGATGCTGACCATATCCGTCCAGGGTATCCGTAGCATCATCCGGTGTATCCACATTTCGAATGCTTCCAGTCGGTTCATACCACCAACTTGACCAATAACACTGACTAAACGTAGCATTTGACTAACTGTTGTCGAAGTTTTAACTTTAGATTATCATCGCAGAATACGCTTTTTCTTTCATACCCATTTTCTTATATACTTATTCCTTATTCTTTCATACATTATGCTTTCAATATTCTCACTTTTATCGCATTTTCAAGTATTTCATTACTAGCACAATTAACATGCAGTAAAATACTCAATGTTATGTAATATCAAAACTAAACAATTTCCAAAAAAACATTGAGTTACACTTTAATTTCAATCAATGTAACCTGTAATATTGACTCCGTCGATTCCTGTAGATTAAGTCACATAGTATCAGCCCCTAACATTTATGAACTTTTTATTGTCCTTTTATCTGATTAATACAACCCTAAACATGAGAATTTGATAAACGAAACAAATCAGGTGTAATATATTTTGACCTGAAATAAAAATAAATCTTTTCAAATAAAAAAAAACAATTTTCTGCAATGTTTATATTTAAATATTAGACTATCGTAAAGAATAAAATTCCTCTGAAGTGTGGACAGGTCCTTAAGAGAACAATCAGGTTCACTCTATTTGAGAGATGTTACATAGAAACATATCTGCCCTTCAAGTTGCTTTTATTTATTTACATAACAAGCAGCGGCGGCTGGTCTGGAGGTGCGTTGGTGCGCTGAACCGGAGAAATAATCCGCAATAATTAAATTATATATTCGCAAACATGACTTCCAAAAATGTTAAATATTTGTATGTTAAATAGTACGAGTATTTTTATTTAATTGAAAATTCAAAAAAATTTTAAAAAAAAATCCTTTCAAATTGACCAGCCAAATTTGCCAATACTACCGGAGCGATCTCCAATACGCACCGGACGGAAACGCAAATTCATATAGGGCAGACAGAGACATACAGCAAACCGTGAGACAGCGATATTTCTTGTTCGCTTAGCGTCTCGAGGTGGGTAGGTGCTCAGTGCACCAGCCTACCTCGGGACCAGCCGCCGCTGATAACAAGTATGCATAGTAAAAAATACAGGTGAAGATAATGATATAATAAGTGGACTCTCAAATTATATGGATCAGGGTTTTTGCCTGTCATTTGTCATGAGCTAAGTAAGAAAAGATTTTGCTTGCATCTTACTATTCTTTCCTCAATTAGTCTCATTAACTTGATAGGTTGTAATATTTAATAACGAGAATATGAGTCAACCCTTAGCCTAATAAAAGTACCAACATCCTTAACGATTCTCTCCAAATACTTATTTAATAAACATGGTATTTTTTTAATTGTGATAGGATTTTGAATTGACCACCAAGATCGTGGGATTTAACGCCTCTGATTTATTTTCTTTGGGTTATGTTAAATCACCACAGTTTACACCAACAAACCCAAGACTCTTGATGGACTTGAGGCCAACATTTGTCGTGTTATTGGCGCCATACAGCCGGAAATGCTCCATCGAGTCGTCGAAAATTGGCGTGATCGAATTGGCCAGTGCAAAAGAATCCGTGGAAGTCATTTGAACAATATCTTGTTTAAATCATAAACGGCATGAAATGTTATTTTAAATTAAGCCTTCAGATTCATTTTTGGTTTATAAGTTGTTGTTTTATTTTATTTTAAAGTTCTATTGTTCTTAATGGGAAATCCATCGTAGACGGCACAATGCACCTTGTGACAATAACACTTGTGACTATCTATTTATGGCCAAGCAATGTATTAGTTTAAATTTGATAACCCTACCCCAAACTAGAGCCGATAGAAGACGATTTGTTGTTGCGTTGTCCTTTAAAATGTTTAAAATTGAATATCACGCTATTATACAAACAAATCAGCCATTTTCATAAACGGCATAAAATATTCCTTCAAATTAAACCTTCAGATCCATTTTTGGTTTATTATTTGTTATTTTATTTTAAAAACAAATCCTATCACACCCAAAAAACAGCCTTTACATAAGAAATGGGGAATGCTGATATAATGCTTTATTATAACACTGCCGTACTAAAGGTTCCAACCTGAACAAGTTGTTTAAACGTATATGGACACGTGTATCACGCTCATTGTATGGCGAAGCAATGTTTTAGTTTAAATTTGATAACCCTACCCTAAACTAGAGCCAATAGAAGACAAATTGTTTCATTATCCTTTAAAATGTTCAAAATTGAATATCACGCAATAATACAGTTTCTTTTAAAAAAGGCGAAAACCCTGCAGTAATTAAACGAGGTAAAATGCTGTCTATAAAAAATCTCCATCATATTGAACTAAATAGTTAAGTACTGAAACTAAAAACTGAAAATTGATTGAAGATAACTCTCGTATAAGCAGTCCAGCAGAAGGTTTTACTGCAGATGCAGTTGCATTAGTGCAAGAGCAAGTGTTACAAGATCGAACATATACAGTTGCGGGAAAGTTCTTTATGTAATGGCCGTAATCTCCCTGTTCCTATTTTTATACAAAGCGTTTTTTCTTTTTTAATATTTCAATAATATTCATCATCAGCCCATCTCCGTCCAGAGTTGAATATATGCCTCCTCTCTCCTTCTCCATTCCTCTCTTTCCTGAGAACATCGTTTCCAGTTGCTCCCGGCCACTCTTCTAACGCAGTCTGACCACCGTGTCTGAGGACGGCCCACACTTCTTCATCCTTGTCTTGGGCAACACTTCAGCACTCTCTGGGTTCATCTATCATCTGTGCATCTGGCAATGTGTCCCGGCCAGTTCCACTTCTGAATGGCGACATCAGCTCATTTGGTCTAGTGCCTTATCCATTGATTGGTTCTCCTATCCCTCAGAGAAATATTTAACATTCTTCTCTCCATGGCCCTCTGCGTCACCGTGAGCTTGTGCATAATATGTTTATTCAGCACCGATGTTTCCAGCCCATATGTTAGTACAGGAAGGACATAGGAGTCGAATACGGATTTTTTAAGATGTCTGGCGTATTTTGGAGATTTTAGAATAAAGGACAGCTTTTCAAATGCAGCCCAGGCTTGGCCTCGTCTTCTCTCAATTTCAGCATCTTGATTTTCCTTACCCTCTTGTTGTATGCCCCAGATATACATAAGAAGAAAACATCTCTATTGTCTTTCCCTTGACTGTGACAGGTGTTGTCTGACCTGTGTTACTCATGATCTTTGTTTTGCTGTCATAATAGTGGGTTTAATAATATTTCAATAATAATGGGTTCGAATTCCGAACAATAGCGCCCTTGAGGAGAATATGTTACCAAAATGGCGGTTTATAAATTGTTAGTTTATTATTATAAACCGATTCAACTGGATAACCGCCAATACTAGACCAACGTAACATCGTCCAGACCAACAAAGATACGCATGTGACACCAAATCTAGATTCTAGAGCAGTTTGTTTTGCTCAAAACGTCATTATTTGATACTCTATGGTACCATCAAATCTTCATTATCTGTCTAAGATGCCGCTGCTAATATTTTGAGTGTTTTGATGTCGCGTTTCTAAGAAAGCGTTAAAGATTTTGATAATCAAAAATCTTACACGCGAAGAACTCTTAATGCCCGGTTAGCAGTGCTTAGCTATATTTTAAGTTTCCTTCACTTCGTGACTTGAAAATTACATTTTTATTATAATAAAAAGTGTGCGAAACTTAAAAATATTTATTTAAAAAATTTTAATAAGAAATACATAAATATCATAATGCTAACTTTGAACTAACTGTCATTGGAGCTAGTTACGCTTTTCATAGTTGATGAACATTTTTGGTCTTTCTGGAGTGATGATATGTGAGGAGTTTGATTTCGCATAATGTTTCCAGTTGTAATTGAGTGTCACTGTTTGTCAGGTTGATGAGAATGTGCAACGGGGTTTTGGTTTTTGTGTAATCGAAAATTGGAAAGAAGTATCGATTTATTTTTTCATGCTAAATATCCTCAGTGAGATACAGGCAAAAGCCTAGTTTACTGGGGATACGACAAATGAAAGGCAACAAACCCAGATCCATTAAAATTGTATGTCCAAATTAAATTTCCTTTTGTTTTTTCGCAAATTATGTATATTTCTTATCATGTGTAAATAAATAAAATAATAGTGTCCTTTGTGATATAAAACGTTGGCTTATTTGCAGTTATTCGAACTGTATTTTGCTCCTTAACGTGTTCCCCGCGGGGAGCACAAACGCCTGTGATCTGACGACAATCCAAGTTTCAAATCACAAATACTTAAAAAAAATGACACAAAACCGGAATAAAAATTAAACTAAAATTTAAAATAATCTTTATTCTAGCGACATCTCTGAAAACCTTGTCAAATAATATATTAGTTTATGAGATATTGTTGAATAAACAGAGCGCCGAATTTTTTTGGTTTCTCAATATTTCCAGCATTAACGACCTGTCTCGCGGATCGAGTCCTGCGATGAGTCTCTCTTACGTAAATAAACATTACTAAGTCTCTCTTACGTAAATAAACATTACTAGTGCTATATGCATTTGATTGGGTGAGTGTCATGAAGCATTGATTTGATCGTAGCATTCCTTTGTTTATTTTACGTAATGTTAAGTTTATCTCCTTTATTTAATGAGTCTCCTTAAGAGTAATGACTATTATTTATTATCAGAAAATTACTTAAGTGTCATGTTTACTTGGTGTTGTAATCAAATATCAGTGGTTCTAAACAAAATATGTGTTTAAACTTAGAAATTAAAAAACGCTGAAATTGTGCCACGCACAGGATTAGTGGAATTTGATTTTTAACGCGGTGACCAGGTTAATCCTTGATCGATGCATTTGGCATGCGTAACCTATATTTTTTCATTCGTTATCTCTACATACAACACGAATAAAAAGTTACTTAGTGCAGTAAGTGTCTGAGTCAATAAGTTAACGACCTAATTCAGCAATTATTAATGACCTGCCGAGACCATTATGTCACACCCTGCCGCTAATTAATTTAGGCCATTCAGCTGCTCCACCATCCCCCTCTTTTCCTGCTGCTTCTGCTGGTGTTTATTTTTTTTATTTATTATTTGGACTACATTATCATTCTAGAACATTGAAAGCTAAAATGGTCACTACACTTATACTGACGCTTACAGTATCAGATTTAGTGTGCATATATTATTTTAGATTTTTTTCTTTAATAAAAACAGATTTAGTGTGTATATATTATTTTGTTTACTTAGGCAGCAGAGTAACTCAAGATGCCCGATCAAAGGTAGAAATAATAAGTAGGGTCCAACAGGCAAGAGTTGCTTTTAACAATAAATCTAAGATATTTGAATATCTTAACATTTTTATCAATGTTAGGAAGAATTTAGTGAAAACTCTTGTCTGGAATGTGCTGCTGTATGCGAACATGGACGTCCGGGCGTCTGGCTTCCTTTGAGATGTGGTGCTACAGACGCATGGCCAGGGTCCATTGGTCAGATCACACCCGAAACGACGAGATATTGAGCGGGGTTGGAGAAACAATGTAACTCCTAAATAGAGTTGCCCAACAGCGATCCAGTTGGATGGGTCATAACATCAGGCACTCATGTCTGCTCTTTACCATCGTCGAGGGAATGATTGAGGGCAATAACCATAGAGGCCACCCTAGATATAGCTACATGGACTGGGTGATCCGGGATGTGCGCTGTGGCAGCTACCAGGAGATGAAGAGACTGGCGGTCGACAGAGATGAGTGGAGGGATCGAGTGCTTGGTACAGACCAATCCTAGAAATGTAACCCAGAAGAAAAGAAGAAGAAAAAGTTATGTATAAACTATTACTTATCATAAAATTATTTTAAGAGTAAATTTCTTTAACTCCTATATCGTGAAAACCAAGACTCTGCAGTCGAAATTTTCGATACTTTGGGGAGTAGATTATAAATAATGAAAACAGCTGCAAAAATAATTACAGTTTTCAAAACGTAATTGGAAATTTTTAATAATGTAGAATTTTGATCAATCAAATCTCAGAACAGTGTGCATATCTTAACGGTAGAAAAAAAATATTGATCACATAATAAATTTATGTACAAAATTAAAGTATAAAATGTAAATCTAATATTTGAGTGTCAATTTTATGTATACAAATGTTAGAAGAATTAACGATTGTCACTCATTGCAAATTGCTTTCAACCGTTTAACGATAATGATTTTATGATTATCCGTTTAATGATGATGATTATATGAGTATCCGTTTAATGATAATGATTTTATGATTACCCGTTTAATAATAATGATTTTATGATTATCCGTTTAATGATATTGATTTTATGATTTCACAATAAACTAATGAAAGTCAATTTAAACGATGCTCAATTATTGAATTCTACCGAGAGTTAAACAGTTAAAACACAAAACTAAATTATAAAGTATAACTTGTCAAAGAAATATTAAGGGTAAATTTTTCATTTGATAAATTTGATTTCACTTCTAAAAATATTAGGAAAGAAAATCCTGTATTGTTTGAACGAAATGTATAGCAAGTGAAAAGGATAGAAAGCGAAATGGAAAGAATGAACGCAGCTGTATAATGGTGTAGGTAGGGCGGGATTTTTAGCTGTAAAACATTCGAGAATAAGGTAATTAAAAGGGGGTTTCATTACCGAGTTAGTATGGTTGTTTCGGCCGAAAAAGGTCTAGGGGTTTAAAATGGGTTTTTCAAAAACCTTTATGGACCACAAGACATAATTCAAAAGATGATTCACATCGGTCCGGACACGTTTCTATAGTGCAGAAGTTTATGTTTCTCTGAAAAACATTCATGTTAATCCAAATTAAATTTAAAAAGTCTTTCAATCCATTAGAGTTTCCTCCGTTGTGGTCAATTTGGTAAAAAGCCTGTATTCCAATACAAAGGTTGTGGGTTCTGTTTCCCTTGATATCCATTAAAAAAAACTTAAGTCCACTTTTTAGTCATAAACTTTATAATTTACTTTAAATCAATTTTTATATTTTTGTTGTAGAGGGAAAATTGAAAATAATTATTTGGAAAAATCTTAACTGTGGGAAAGCAAGAAGTGTGACTAATAGGAGAGTTTGACAGGATATATAGTTGAAGATGTGACGAGCGCTGTATGCAGTGATATAAAAGCGTGGAGATATATCGTCTCTACTTTCCCCAAAAGGTACTTAATGTGATGATATATTAGGTCCTTACATATGAAATTGGCGTTTTGTTTGGGAGGAACATAAAGTTGATTTTTTTTAAATATAATATTGTATATTTATTTAATCAAAGTATGTACCATTGCTATCTATGCACTTTTGCCATCTCATAGGTAGTTCATCGATCCCTTTACTAAAAAAACCATTCGGACGGGAATCAATAAAATCTTTGAAGTCGGTTTGGACTGCCCCATCGGAGTTGAATTTTTTCCCTTGCAAGAAGTTATCCAAATTTCGAAAAAAATAGTAATCTGTTGGGGCAAGGTCCGGAGAGTACGGTGGATGTCTTAGACATTCCAATTGAAGCTCTTCTAATTTGGTAGCCGTCTGTTGTGCAGTGTGTGGTCTAGCGTTATCATGAAGCAGCAGTGGCCTAGAGCGATTAACCAGCCTCGGTTGTTTAGCAGCTAGCTTTTCCATCATGGTTTGCAGTTGCTGACAATAGACATCTGCCGTAATCGTCTGGCCAGATTTAAGAAAGCTGTAGTGAACGACACCAGCACTAGTCCACCAAACGCTCACAAGTAACTTTTTTGGAGTCAATTTTCGCTTGGGGCATGGTTTGGCTGGTTCGGCAGGGTTCAGCCATTGCGATGAGCGCTTCCGATTATCATACAGGATTCACTTTTCATCACAGGTAATGATTCGATTCAAAATCCCTTCATTATTGTGCCGGTTGAGTAATGCAACGCAGCAGTCAACGCGCGTTTGTTGATTTGCTTCACTCAATTCGTGAGGTACCCACCTTTCAAGCTTTTTCACCTTTCCAATTTGCTTCAAGTGGATTAAAACAGTTTTATCACTAACACCGCAGCCTGCAGCTAACTCGGACGTGGTTTGCGATGGATCCGCTTCCACAATAGCCTTCAATTCTTCATTATCAACTTTGGTCTCCGGCCGTCCACGGGGCTTCTTCTGCAGGTCGAAATTTCCAGAACGAAAACGTTGGAACCAAAAACGCACTGTGTTTTCTTTTGCGGCACCGTCGCCATACACATCATTAATCCTTCGAGCCGTTTCTGCAGCACTGGTGCCACGGTGGAACTCGTACTCGTAAATAACGCAATATTTCAAGTTTTCCATTTTGTAAACTGAGTGACGCAAAGAAAAAAAACAATTGAGGAAAAAACAAATGAATTATAATTTTCGAAACACAAATACTTGAGTAAATAGCTGTATAAATTTTAATTTGGAATTCCTAACCAAAGAGAAGATATTTGAGATCAAAGTTGCCAGTACGGCAAAACGCCAATTTCATATGTAAGGACCTAATATATGTGTGTAAAAAAAATTTTCTTTTAGGTAAAAATATTGGAAGGACTACGGAAAATGAATTTGTCGTAAAAATATAAAGAAGGCGTGAAGGGAAACGAAGAAAAATTAAAGTGTGAGGGCATTCTGAGTGATGTTATATTGTCTGGTTCTCTCTCTCTTGAACGTTAGTTAAAATGGCGCACAACTGATATCTCTCATAATAGCCCATCTGATATATTTTGGAACTCTTACAGCTGTACCGATCAAATGTGCAAATGTCAATAAACCTGCCAGGTTAGAAGACTATACGAGAAATAAATATACCAAATATCGCGTATTATATGTATTATTGTATTATATGTATATACCAATAATTTTAATCAAAGACAAAGTATGTTACAAGTGTGAAAAAACAAGTATTATAAAACAAAAAGTACACTACAACAAAAAGTGTAATATTACAAAAAAATGTTATACAGCAAAAAAATTGAAGATAGCAAAACGTTTTATGCAACAAAAAGTGTAATATAGAAAAAAAGTTTATTACAACCAAAAGTGTAATACAACAAAAGGTGTAATACATCAAAAAGTGTAATACATCAAAAAGTGTAATATGTCAAAAAGTGTAATACACCAAAAATGTAATGGAACAAAATGTGTAATAATACAAAAAGTGTAATACATCAAAAAGTGTAATACAGCCAAAAATGTAATGGAACAAAATATGAAATAATACAAAAAGTGTAATAGAGCAAAAATTGTAAGGTAAGAAAAAGTTTGATGCAATAAAATGTGTACAGTAAAAAGTTTCACAAAAAAAGTATAATACATTAAAATGTGTTAAAGATCGTAAAGTTTAACTAAACAAAAACTGTAATGTGACAAAAATTGTTATACAGTAATACAACAAAAAAAATACAATACTACAGCAAAAAGCGTAATCCAACAAAAAGCTCAACTCATATCGTCATAATTTTCTGCGGTTCAATTTTAGTTGATACTCGTATAATGGGTTCTAAGCAAAACAAATCTTGGTAGAATATTTGAATAATGTTACTATTTTTCACTCTGTTGTCGTCTCTTAGTTCTACGAGGGTCAAGGGTTCATTATCTGGATGGAGGTTTTCCATACGTTCTTCTTCAGGACATGTTCCCACAAAAGCTTTCTTTTTTTCAGCAGATATTCATTTTTTGTAGCTTAAAAGTTTATTTTATTTCTTAACTAGTAACGTATATTTACAATACAGTGGATTTTCCATACTGACAATACAGTGGATTTTCCATACAGTTGTATAACATATGTTGTTTATAGTTATGGCATTAACGTTGTGGAGGTTTAAAGACATTGTAATTTATTTTTATCAAACACTTATATTTTATCAATGACTGTGATAATTTATATATAGGAAAGACAGGAAGATCTTTTGAAAAAAGATTTCGTGAACACAAATCCGCCTTAACAAATCCTCTAATTTATTCTGAAATGGCTAATCATTCAGTCACCGTGAAAACCATACTTTTTCCATCGATGCCAAATTCTTACATATCAGTAGGAACGGGAATAAATTGGACAAATTAGAGGCCCTAGAAATTTCTAAGTCGATCCGAACATCTGATGAACAGTTATATCCCCAAAATCTCTCCGCTTTTGGCCGAAATCGTCCCATGCCTCCCTCACCCATCAGCCCCCAACTGTTGAAGCGTGTATATCGGTACCAGTTCGAAGATAATTTAGTCTTGTTTGTGCTCCCCTGAAGATGAGGTGAAAGCCTTGAAACATGTAGGGTTATACCGTTACAAAAAAAAGGAATAAACAGTGTTTGATAAAAATAAATTATAATTGTATGACATAATTCTGAGAACTAAACTATGCACTGGCAAAAAAAAATACAAATTTAAAGGAAAAGGCTATTGGAAAACTAGGATGATCACGTTTTGTCAATGAATGGATATGTATTGTTCTTTAATTCGCTTTTTGAAGCATGGTAACGATGGTGCAAGTTTTGTGTTAGCCGGCAGCTGATTCGTGCGTCTAACAACATGGACAGTAAAAGTCGACGTCAAAAATGAACACCATAGACAATAAAAGTCAAGATAAAAAATGAACACTATGAACAGTCAAGTCAACATGAAAAATTAACATCATAGAGAGTTATGTTGATGTCAAAAATGAACACCATGGAGCGAAAGATTAAACGTAAAAAATGAACAGCAAGCACAGTAAAAAACGACGTGAATAGTTCCCTGAATAAAAAGAAAAAAAAAATCTTAATTAACAACTGCAGAAGTTTTTTCGTGAGTTCAATAATACTAGTCCAATCATTAAGACTTCTTGTCATTAAAGGTTGCTTCAAAGGGATTTTGTAGAATGGAATCTGCATTACAGATTGAAAAAAAAATCTTCTTTTTTTATCTTTCAGATCTCACCGGATTTAAGGAATTATCGTTTGATATCCTCTCTTTACTTTGCTCAATCAGTACGATTGCACTAGTTTCATTTTTTCAGTGAAAGCTCCTGACTCTACAATGCATTTAATTAATATTTGCACTAAATATTGTCTTTTGTTAAATTTTCTTCTTCCATATACTCAATACTTAAGTTCACAAACATATACTCAATACTTAAGTTCACAATTATATACTCAATACTTAAGTTCACAATCATATACTCAATACTTAAGTTCACAATCATATACTCAATACTTAAGTTCACAGTCATATGCTCAATATTTAAGTTCACAATTACATACTCAATACTTGAGTTCACATTCAATACTTAAATTCACATTCATCTCTTTTGTTAAATTTTCTTCTTTTATACACTCAATACTTAAGTTCACAATCATATACTCAATACTTAAGTTCACAATCACATACTCAATACTTAAATTCATAATCATATACTCAATACTTAAGTTCACAATTATATACTCAATACTTAAATTCACAATCTTATACTCAATACTTAAGTTTACAATCGAATACTTAATATTTAAATTCAAAATCATATACTCAATACTTCAGTTCACAATTTAATACTCAATACTTAACTTCACAATCATATACTCAATACTTAAGTTCACAGTCATATGCTCAATACTTAAGTTCACAATTACATACTCAATACTTAAATTCACATTCATATATTTTGTTAAATTTTCTTCTTTCATATACTCAATACTTAAGTTCACAATCATATACTCAATACTTAAGTTCACAATCATATACTCAATACTTACGTTCACAATCACATACTCAATACTTAAATTCACAATCATATACTCAATACTTAAGTTTACAATTATATACTCAATACTTAAGTTCACAATCATATACTCAATACTTGAGTTCACAATCACATACTCACTACTTAAATTCACAATCATATACTAAATACTTAAGTTCACAATTTTATACTCAATACTTAAGTTTACAATAAAAAACTCAATACTAAAATTCAAAATCATATACTCAATACTTAAGTTCACAGTCATATACTCAATACTTAAGTTCACAATCATATACTCAATATTTAAGTTCACAATCATTTACTTAATACTTAAGTTCACATTCACTTTCAAATACTCAATACCTCTTTCATAACATATACTCAATATTTAAGCCTTAAGCTCACAATCGTCCCTAATCACTTCAATCCGTATTCTTTTGCAAATTGTCACAGCATATATTCCTCTCAGTTCTACGCATTATTACAACATTAATTCAGCTCCTTTCAATATTTAACTCCCATACATCCACATCTACATTTCACTCACATACATTAAAGTTTGTACCTACTTAAATACATTATTTTAGCAGATTTTGATACTGACCTGTTTGAGTATATACGTTTAAGTGTCCCATTAACTTTGTTTCGTATCGCTACATATCGTTTGAAGTCCCTCTTAACTCTTCTATCATCAGATTTTTTAACTTACTTCAAACTTAAATTTGTCACCCATATGTCTCATTTATTTTTCTTTTAACACTATTTCTAAGTGTCAAATTTTTAAATGTTTTTTTTTGTTATATTTGTTTATGATTGTATTATATATTCTTGATGGGTGAACGACCAAAATACAGGAAAGAAGAAAATCATTTTGTATTGCACATTTGTCAATACATACCTTTAAATTTCTGAAACAAATATGTGTCAATTTGTGACCCAGGCGATTCACCCTATTTCGTTCCTACCTAATGACCAAATGCCTTGAAAAAAGTTTTGTCATTTTGATATTACTCTTTTGGAATTGGACGCCATTTTTAGATAATATTGTACAATTTTAGGATCAGCATAATTAGGAAACAATTCAATTTAGTGAATCGATTATATTTTCTTCAAAGCAATTGTTTCTAATTTCGGACCAGTTTCAACATTGAGAATTTATAATATATTAGGAATAATAATTTCTAAGTCAGTACATCGATCCGAACATCTGGTGAACAGTTATACCCCAAAAATCTCTCCGCTCTTGGCCGAAATCGTCCCATACCTCCCTCACCCCTCAGCCCTCAACCGTTGAAGCGTGTATATCGGTACCAGTTTGAAGATAATTTAGTATTGTTTGTGCTCCCCTGAAGATAAGGTGAAAGCCTTGAAACCGGTAGGGTTATACCGTTACAAAAAAAAAGGAATAAACAGTGTTTGATAAAAATAAATTACAATTGCATAACATAATTCTGAGAACTGAACTATGCAATAGCAATAATCTACAAGTAATTTTTTTTATCATGATCGATTGACATTTGAATATTTTTTAATCTTAATTAATGTTTTATCACTGTTTTTTTTTTTGTTTGTTTTTTTTTATTATTATTTTAATTTAAGTTAGAAATATAAGCAGACATTAAGGGAAGGTTTTTAAAATAGATCGTTCCCATTTTCTTCTAAAACCTAGTTCCGTTAGTTTGCAATATAAATTCATGATAAGATCTTTAATTTTCTTTATTTTTACGTTCGCCTCAGATAATTTAAGCAGTGCCGGATTAAGGCATTACCCGCCTAAGCTACAGATTAGACCCTTACAATGTTTCGGGACCCTCTGGTGCGGGATATTTTGGCCCCATTGATTTTATGGTAGCAACCATCCAGAATGCTTAAGATCCGACAATTAATGAATAACAACGGCTCTACACTCTGATAGCCTCACGAATTTATCCACATCACAGTTGTTATGTATATTAAATTATACAATTTGAGATGATACTCAATTTACGAAATTAATTCCGATATTCGGAATGAGATAGGGATTAGAACAGATGTTATTAAAGTTATATAAATCTCTACAAATTTTATTTATAAATACATTGAGTGAGTTTGTGCGTTTGTTTGTATTCGAGAAACTCAAGAACCACTGAACCGGTTTCAAAGCATCTTTCACTTGTGTCTTCTTTATTATCTTTTAAGTGTCAAATATTATTTTATATCATGGCATGTGTAACCGAAGACTTGTAGTTAAAATGACGAGGGCAATGCCGATACATCTCGTGTAAAACAAGTCATTTTAAATTAGTCGACATACACGCGAACTAAGTCGCGACCTAAACAAGTAGTTTAAAATTCGACAACAGCCCCGCTAATGAAGACGCGAGCTTAACTTATTTTAAATTAGTAGATTTATAATCGGCAATATCCACGCGAACAATGTCGAAGGCTGAATTAGTAGTTGTATAATCGGCAACATTCATGCGAACGGTGTCGCGGGCTAAATTAATAGTTTATAAGATCTTTTGAAAAAAGATTTCGTGAACACAAATCCACCTTAACAAATCCTCTAATTTATTCTGAAATGGCTAATCATGGTCACTGTGAAAACCATACATTTTCTATCGATGATGCAAAATTCTTATATATCAGTAGTAACGGAAATAAATTGGACAAATTAGAGGCCCTAGAAATTTCTAAGTCAGTGCATCGAGCTGAACATCTGGCAAACACCGAGGCTGTTCCATGCCTCCCCCAACCCCCAGTCCCCAACCTGAATGTTTACCGTTAGAAGCGTGTATCTCGGTACCAGTTCGAACATAATTCAGTCTTATTTGTGCTTTCCTGATGATGAGGTGAAAGCCTTGAAACCGGTAGGGTTTTACCGTTACAAAAAGTGGAGTAAACAGTGTTTGATAAAACAAATTACAATGTATTTGAACCTCCACAATGTTAATGCCTTAACTATAAATAATAAATGAATATTGTAATTTATTTTTAACAAACACTGTTTATTCCACTTTTTTTTTTTTTTTTTTTATGACGGTATAACCCTACCGGTTTCAAGGCTTTCACCTCATCTTCAGGGGAGCGTAAACAAGTCTTGTTTACGCTCCCCTGAAGATGAGGTGAAAGCCTTGAAACCGGTAGGGTTATACCGTCATAAAAAAAAAAAAAAAAAAAAAAAAGTGGAATAAAAAAGTGTTTGTTAAAAATAAATTACAATGTCTTTTAACCTCCACAACGTTAATGCCTTAACTATAAACAACATAATAAATGAATAGTTTTAAATCAAGCTACATCCACGCTAACGATGTCGTAGGCTAAACAAATAGTTTTAAATTCGGCAATATCCACGCTAATGATGTCGCGGGCTAAACGAATAATATTTTTAAATTCGGCAACATATACCCAAACGAAGTCGCAGGCTAAACTTATTATTTTAAACTCGGCAACATCCACGTTAATGGTGTCGCGGGCTAAACTCATAATAATTTTTAATTCGGCAACATCCACGCGAAGGATGTCGCAGGCTAAACTGATAGTTTTGAATTCCGCAACATTCACGCAAACGATGTCGCGGCCTAAACTTATAGTTTTAAATTCCACAACATACACGCAAACGATGTCGCGCAATAAACTTATGGTTTTAAATTCCGCAACATTCACGCAAACGATGTCGCGGGCTAAACTTATAGTTTTAAATTCCGCAACATTCACGCAAACGATGTCGCGGGCTAAACTTATAGTTTTAAATTCCGCAACATATACGCAAACGATGTCGCGGACTAAACTCATAATAGTTTTGAATTTGGCAACATCCACGCGAAGGTTGTCGCGGGCTGAACTAATAGTTTTAAATTCCGCAACATATACGTAAACGATGTCGCGGGCTAAACTTATAGTTTTAAATTCCGCAACATACACATAAACGATCTCGCGGGCTAAACTAGCAGTTTTAAATTCGGCAACACTTAAATTGGATAAGGTGGTGAAATATTTCCATGATAACCTCGGGTTTTCAAATTCTCAACAAGGATTTTGAGTAACAAAAATTCCGCTAGTTAGCGTTTTGAGTTTCGCAACATTTTGCAAAAGTTCGTGAAGTAAGAAAAAACATTTCGATAATTTTTATTAATCGAATATAAAATCAAAATTAATGACGATTTTAATTCAACTTTGTGTATGTATTATAAAACAATAATATTCATGACAATTTGTTACCAAGGATATTTGGTATTATTTACTTAAGAAACATATGATAACATTGCATTGTGGATGAAGGCTGTAAATCATTTAAAACGTCGAGCATATTCTAAGTCAACAAAACTCAGCAATAATAAAACGTCGAGCGTCTTCTAAGTCAACAAAACTCAACAAAAATAAATCGTCGAGCATCTTTTAAGTCAACAAAATTCAGCAAAAATAAATCGTCGAGCATCTTCTAAGTCAACAAAACTCAGCAAAAATAAATCGTCGAGCATCTTATAAGTCAACAAAACTTAGCAATAATAAAAAATCTTTTGATTTTCTTTCTAGATTGCTATTTTTTACCCTTGTTTGTACTATTTAACGACTATTGATTCAACTGTTAAGTTTATTTAGATTTTAATTTGAGGACTTAATTTATTGATTTGAATGTCGAGAGTAAATAATAAAAAGTTTTCCTCAAAGAGGCAGGATATTTAATGGGTTTTGAGAGAAAATAAAAGTAAATTGACCGAGAGTGAAAAACTTTACGTTATAGAAAGTTTGACGGTCTGTTATCTGTGCATTCTCCGATAGGAAAATGGAAGGAAGATTGGTTAAAAACTTAATTTATAAATAAATATCTTATTTGAAAAAAAAAACTCAAATGAAGGGAATGCTGGGGGGAATAGCAGATTTTTTCTTCAAGGAAGCGGGAATTTAACCGCGTAATTTTGTCTAAAATGAATATTCACAATAAAATATAATATTTCCCCTCCACAGCAGAGAGAAGGGTAAAGAACAGAAAGAGAATGGAACAGAAGCGGCAGGAAATATTTTTACGTTTTGCCATAATAATTCGAAAACAATTTACGAAATTTATAGGAAATATTCAAGTATCTTATTGAAGCAATATCTTAAAGCGCGAAATAAGCTAGAATAAGGGCTCGACAACCTTTAGACTTAAATATATTTGTACTTAAGTGAGAAGAGCGATTTGTTTTTTAATTTAAAAATTTTGTTGGATTTATCAATGTTAGGAAGAATTGAGTGAAAACTCTTGTCTGGAGTGTGCTGCTGTATGGCTGCAAAACTTGGACCATCAGCCAGAGCGAGTCCGGGCGTCTGACTGCCTTTGACATGTGGTGCTACAGGCGCATGGCCAAGGTCCATTGGTCAGATCACATCCGAAACGACGAGGTATTGAGCGGGGTTGGAGAAACAAGGCAACTCCTAAATAGAGTTGCCCAACAACGATCCAGTTGGATAGGCCATAACATCAGGCACCCAGGCCTGCTCCTTACCATCGTCGAGGGAATGATTGAGTGAAATAAACATAGAGGCTGCCCTAGATATAGCTACATGGACCGGGTGATCCGGGATGTGCGCTGTGGCAGCTACTAGGAGATGAAGAGACTGGCGGATGACAGAGATGAGTGGAGGGATCGAGTGCTTGGTGCAGACCAATCCTATGATTGTAACCTAGATATAGCTACATGGACCGGGTGATCCGGGATGTGCGCTGTGGCAGCTACCAGGAGATGAAGAGACTGGCGGATGACAGAGATGAGTGGAGGAATCGAGTGCTTGGTGCAGACCAATCCTAGGATTGTAACCTAGATATAGCTACATGGACCGGGTGATCCGGGATGTGCGCTGTGGCAGCTACTAGGAGATGAAGAGACTGGCGGATGACAGAGATGAGTGGAGGGATCGAGTGCTTGGTGCAGACCAATTCTAGGATTGTAACCTAGATATAGCTACATGGACCGGGTGATCCGGGATGTGCGCTGTGGCAGCTACCAGGAGATGAAGATACTGGCGGATGACAGAGATGAGTAGAGGGATCGAGTGCTTGGCGCAGACCAATCCTATGATTGTAACCTAGATATAGCTACATGGACCGGGTGATCCGGGATGTGCGCTGTGGCAGCTACCAGGAGATGAAGAGACTGGCGGATGACAGAGATGAGTGGAGGGATCGAGTGCTTGGTGCAGAGCAATTCTAGGATTGTAACCCAGAAAAAAAGTTGGATTTTTTCAATTGTTTCGACAACACCAGGTCTTAATTAAATCATTCCAGAATTATGCAACTGCGATTGCTTACTTTGGGGTAACCATGAGAAATTATATAGGAAATCTGGGTCTCATCCATTATTTGAGTAAGTCAACACTCTTTTATGATTTTTTCTGTCACCTTATCATTTGTTTTAGTTATCTCGTTCTTAAATTTGCCATAACATATTCAGTTAATCTGGGATTCCAAATCACTCTAAAACTGTTCATTTTATTAAACATTTTCAAAGAATACGATGTGGAAGCTTATTTTCAAATCAATCAGATTAATTTTGAAAGAAATAAATGTAAAAACAAAAAGTTACAACATTTTACTAGAAACATTTATAATTTAGTTCAAAAGCATTAGGTTTAAAATCTGCTATTATGCCAATTATAATAGAATATCATTGTAAGAGAATGCCCTAAGTGGCATAATAGTTCTACTATTATGCCACTTAGGAAATTCTGTTACAAGGTTGACGGCAACCTCCAAGCTTTCGTTAGTAAGTTACTTGCCAATCATATCTAATCTTAGCTTAAAAGTCTGATTGAATGAGGACTTGAGATAATGTTGTCTCCCAGCCATATTATTTAACATGACCACATCACAGCTGCAAATGATTTTATGGGTAACGTGTCAATTAATTCATTAAATATATTGTTTATAGTTAAAGCATTAAAGTTGTGGAGGTTTAAAGACATTGTAATTTATTTTTAACAAACACACATCTGGTGAACAGTTATATCCCAAAAATATCTCAGCTCTTGGTCGAAATCATCCCATGCCTCCCTCCCCCCTCAGCCCCAACCGTTGAAACGTGTATATCGGTACCAATTCGAACAGAATTTAGTCTTGTTTGTGCTCCCTTGAAGATGAGGTGAAAGTTTTGAAACCGGTAGGGTAAGACCGTTACAAAAAAGTGGAATAAACAGTGTTTGATAAAAATATATTATAATTCATTAAAATTGGATTACAAACACACATATAGTATCATCAGGCCGTGACCCTTGCGGGGCTGGCAGGTATTAAAATACGACCTTCGTAACATTGCTGATTACACGCCTGTCGTTTAACTCGGGAGTTACGTGTTCAACTCTCGTTGACACCCTGATTTTTCAAATGTAATCCAGCCTGTTTTTCTCTTCAGGCCTCTTCAATATCCTTCTGGTTGGCTGAAAGATATTGGTACTTAATTATAAACTCACTGGGTAGTAGTGTAAATAACAAATATTATACATCTCTTTATCAGGATCAGGGGTTATGAATCAAATATAAGTCTTGCCTGAATAGCAAGGTTAAAGGGCATCAATGAAATAGAAGGCTAAGATTGGTATGGGAGAATACAGGCTCTAAAGACATATATACGATCCAAGTGAAGAACTACTGACAAGATGTAAAGGATTGAAATCAGTGGAGTATATCATCTAAGTGAGCATATGAAAGATTCAAGGGAGGAACAACTAACAAAACTTCCAGGATTGACATCGTTGGAGACTATCGTATCAAGAAGTTTAAAGAAAATCTACCGAAATATACAGAATCGACATTGTTGGAGACGAATACCGAAGCTACGATTCAGACTAGATTGAAGCGCCAAAAATGATAATTATGAATGTATTTATTTTCGTTCCAAAACCCACGGTTCCATGCCCCAGCACTAGAAATTCATTCTGTCTACTATGAAAACTTCCCATCAAATATCAAACAAGGAGAAGTGTAAGAGCAATATGCTCGTAAAGGAAGGAGTTATTCAGGGCACTGAAGGGAGGGTCGGAAGGGGGTTGAGTGGAGAAACACGGCGTGATGGGGAGTGCGAGGGGAGAGGTGGGACAAATTGAATCAACATGTTTTTAATAAAATGAAATTTACTTCGGCGCTGTTGCTCTACTTGAGTGTGCTCACACGAGTATCGCATGAACTACGAGTGAAATGTTCACGAATTGTCAAAAATAAAAAAACAAACTTGGTTTTACATTGACTTCGTAATACGTACAATGTGCATTTTTTTCGTAATTTATTTTGCATCTTTTCTAAAGATAAACAAACATTTATTTATAAAGCGACGTATAATAGGAAAGTAAATGCAATATAGTACATACGTTGATGAGTAATGAAATATTGAAGCAAATAAAGTAATTCTGCTATTTAGGTAGAATTTTCTCATAAGATTGAATTTATTTATAAAGCGACGTATATGGTAATAAGAAAGTAAATGCAATACATACATTGATCAGTTATGAAAGATTGGAGCTAATTAAGTAATTCTGCTATTTAGGTAGAATTTTCTAATAATATTGAATTTATTTATGAAGTGACGTATAATAAGAAAGTAAATGCAGTACAAACATTGATCAGTTATGAAAGATTGGAACAAATAAAGTAATTCTGCTATTTAGGTAGAATTTTCTCATAAGATTGAATTTATTTATAAAGCGACGTATATGGTAATAAGAAAGTAAATGCAATACATACATTGATGAGTAATGAAAAATTGGAGCAAATAAAGTAATTCTAATATTTAGGTAGAATTTTCTCATAAGATTAAAATTTACGAGATATATAGAACGGTGTGTAACACGATGACTATAAAGTATACATCAAGAGCAATCATTAAATCTTAGTATAAATAAATGCAATACATACATTGATGAATAATGAAAGATTGGAGCAAATAAAGTAATTCTGCTATTAAGGTAGAATTTTCTCATAAGATTGAAAGTTACGAGATATATCGAACGGTGTGTAGCGATATGAAAGAAAGAAAATAGATCACTGTGAAGTACACATCAAGAGCATTAATCAAAATCTTAGTATAAATAATAAAAATATAACGACAATTTATATAGCGCCGTTAAGAGAGCAGGCTCTCATCAAGGTTGTTATAAATCGGAGTTTTTTATTGGCGCAAGAAAAAAAAAGTTAGGTGTAAAGATGAGAAGGTGGAAGCGATGGCTATTAAATAAGGAACTTATCCGTATCTACGTCGGTAGGTCTTTGATATGTGGTAGTAACACATTCGGCTTTGATATGTGGTAGTTACACATTCGGCTTTGATATGTGGTAGTAACACATTCGGCTTTGATATGTGGTAGTTACACATTCGGCTTTGATATGTGGTAGTAACACATTCGGCTTTGATATATGGTAGTAACACATTCGGTTTTAATATGTGGTAGTAACACATTCGGCGTTGATATGTAGTAGTAACACATTCGGCTTTAGGAAGAGTGTATGATATATGTGTAGTGTTTATATGCATTCATAAATTTTACTAAGCCTTCCCAAAAAGGCTTGTCTTCAAGTGTTTCCTTAAGCTGGACACGCCACTCATATCTCTAACACTTTGAGGCAGACAAAATGTTAATTAAAATGTCATCATGAATTCTAGTTTTTTTTTTAAATAATTGATTAAACCATCCTAATTTTGATCTACTTGACATTTTAAAACAGTAAAACGATCAATTCAATTGTTTCAGGAAAACAAACATTAACTTTAAATAAATATCATCAATCCATTAAATATTATAACTGTTGTAATAACAAAATAAACACTTTAAAATGACTTCAAGTATACGCACTAATATTATGACTTGTAATAACAAAATAAACATCTTAAAATTACTTCAAGTATGCGCGCTAATATTTTGACTGTTGTATCATAATAACAAAATACACACTTTAAAATGACTTCAAGTATACGCACTAATATTATGACTGTTGTAATAACAAAATAAACACTTAAAAATGACTTCAAGCATACGCACTAATATTATGACAGTTGTAATAACAAAATAAACAGCTTAAAATTACTTCAAGTATACGCACTAATATTATGACTGTTGTAATAACAAAATAAACATCTTAAAATTACTTCAAGTATACGCACTAATATTATGACTGTTGTAATAACAAAATAAACATCTTAAAATTACTTCAAGTATACGCACTAATATTATGACTGTTGTAATAACAAAATAAACATTTGAAAATGACTTCAAGTATACGCAATAATAATTATGCCTGTTTTAACAACAAAATATACACTTTAAAATTACTTCAAGTATACGCACTAATATTGTGACTGTTGTAATAACAAAATAAACATTTAAACATGTCTTCAAGTATACGTACTAATATTATGACTGTTATAGTAACAAAATAAACACTATAAAATGACTTCAAGTATACGCACTAATATTATGACTGTTGTAATAACAAAATAAACATTTAAACATGTCTTCAAGTATACGTACTAATATTATGACTGTTATAGTAACAAAATAAACACTATACAATGACTTCAAGTATACGCACTAATATTATGACTGTTATAATAACAAAATAAACATTTTAAAATGACTTCAAGTACACGCAATAATAATTATGACTGTTTTAACAACAAAATATACACTTTAAAATTACTTCAAATATACGCACTAATATTGTGAGTGTTGTAATAATAAAATAAACACTTAAAAATGACTTCAAGCATACGCACTAATATTATGAGTGTTGTAATAACAAAATAAACACTTTAAAATGACTTAAAGAACACTGTTACAGGACTAAAAATACAAGAAGTAGACTAAATATAATGGAATACTGAAATATGTTAGCGCAAAAAAATTAATAAGAAATCATAATTTCCTTTTAAAATTAACCAGTTTAAATAAAATTCTCGGTACTCGAAAAGATAATATCTGTAACTTTTTCATAGATCATTCTAGTATATACGTGACGAAAACCCAATCTTAATGCCTATTTATTAATCTTAAAAACTACATATTCTTTCAATATGCAATATTTCCTAATTCCTATATAGTACGATAAATAGTAATATAAAATATTTAAAATTTAATGGAACTTATAAATTATAACAACAATATATTAACTGTTTCTTGAGTAAAGTGAATAATTAATTATTGGTAGAGAGAATATGGAATAAATTCAGCAGAACTTTGAGTGATAGAGGATTTGTGGTTATTGAAATTAACATTGTAGGGTAACTTAAACAAGGTTTCTCGGAAAGTTGAGATTTAGGTTCAATTGTAAAATTATCAAAACTCGTATATTCACACGTGGTTTTCAATCGATATTTACATTTTCACAGCATTTTTTTCTTAAGCTTTTACAAGTTATATTAGCGCCTGAACATGCAAGTACATAAGGACGTATGTCATTGAAATAAAGCATTAATTTTTAATGTACTCGTACTTTTTTTTAATTATTTATTTTTACTTGTTGATCTTCAGTAGTCTATTTCATCATTGTTTAACACTTGCCTTACTGTGCTTAACAATTCCGCCAGCCACTGTGCTGGACGCTCAGCATCCAGTGAAAAATGTAGGTTTTAAATTAAAATTATGCAAAGTCTGCTTGGTTACTTTTTGTAATTAGTTATAAAATTATGTTATTATGTAAGTCCTGGTCACTCACTATCCATCATAGGGTGGCAAGTGTTAAGCTTTTTTGTAGCGTATCCCCAAAGCATCTTATTTAATTTTCGTATCCTCATAAATTCAAGGGAGTACACGTAACCAAGATTCTCTTTTGCACTCTGGTAAGGAGCAAACTGAAATAATACTCCAGTGTCTGAACTCATAACGCAGTTCATTCGAACGCTCTGGACAAATAGCTATAAAAGAGTCCGATAGGTGCCATATTATCACAGAAAATGTAATGAATTGTATGAAAAAAAAAACAAAAATAATTGCTGAAACAACAAGAAATACGCGAGAACCAGAAATATCAATCCATCGTTAAGGGTGTAGAAAAGGTTTTGGCGTCACATCAGGTTTATGCACGGTCTTAGAAATGATGATGAAAACAATAATATTGTACGGCACCGGTGCAAAGACTGTAAAATAGATGGGTGGCAGCCGCTCAATACTCGGAGATTTCCGTTTACTTTATGCTTTTCCGGTGAAAAGTAGCAGGGTGAAGAGATTCTTCTTTAACAGGTAGAAGTTGGTCGGAAGTAAAAACACAGTAGACGTTCCAGAAACTGAGAATATATTTTTGATGTTTTTCGTTCCTTATATGCAGCCCATCGCTCATCGTAAGCCCCTTTATTCGTCCGTGTATGCCGTCATGGCTTGCTAGATACTATGTATCTCGCGCGTTATTCGCTTGCATGGGCCGACCGACTTTTTATAGGAACTATTACAAAGGCCACGCATAAGGAACATTTCATTACAATAGGTACACAGCAATTACATTTTTACATATCATACAAAACAAAATAAAAAAAATTTTTTGGGTGACGCATACGTCCGATACAAATATGTTGCTATTGCGTCTGAACTTGATGAGTCTTTTCGATCGTACAATGATATTTAATTTTATCCTGCTTTTCAAAATAGTGAATAGTGAATGAAAAAATAAATCGATACTTCTTACCGATTTTTGATTATATAAACCTCGTTAAACATTCTCACCAACCTGACAAACAATGACACTCAATTACATATGTATACATCACGCGAAATCAAACTCCTCACACTTCATCACTCCAGACAGACCAAAAACATTCAACCCACAATGTACCGCACATATGTTAATCATAAACATAAAAAAATATAATTGTTATGTTTCTTTTTTATGTTAAGGCCTTTGATTACCTGAGCCTTGCACTGTCTCAAGTGTGTATTTTTGTGTGGTAGATGTTATGCATCATACTGCTTTCTGAAATATTTTTTTGTATATGAGTCATGTTAATATTTATTATAATTTTGGTGACAAGTTATTATAATTTTGGTGACTGCTTCCAAAAAATACAACATGTCTATCTCCATCAGCAAGACTAAATGCATGACTCTAGCCAGAGAGCAAGTTGGATGCAGTGTGGCGATCGACGACACACCGATTGAACAAGTAACAAAATTTAAATACTTGGGTGTTAGCATAATGTGCAATAATGACCTCTATGGCGAAGTGCTTGAACAATCACAAAAGGCCGCAGCTATTTCCGGATGTTTAAAGAACACTATCTGGAAAAACAAGCATATGAACATCCAAAGCATGGTGAGAATATACAAGACCTGTGTCTGCCCCATAATGACATACAGCATAGAGTCCAGAGTCGACACTGTCAGAACCAAAAATGAAGGTACTCAGGAGTATCGCTGGCAAAACCCTTCGTGATAGAGTACGTAACACAGAAATCCGAAGGACGTGCGAAGTTGAAGATATTGTCAGATGGGAACGACAGAGAAGAAGGTTCTGGAACGAACACGTATCCAGAATGGCGGAACCAACTGCCGTAAGAATGGTCAGGGACAGTATCCCCCAAGCAAGCAGACCTCCAGGACGACCTCTCAAAAAATGGAAAGTCGACGTCGCAAGAGGCAAACAATGATGCAGGACCATAACAGGCCTTAAATAAGATGAAAAAGAAGAAGAAGAAGTTCTATTTATAGTCTTTATAGTTTGAATATAGGTAGCTCTTGTAACTTTTTAAAGATCGATAAAATAACGTACATTTAAAAAAAAATATGTATGTACGTTTGTTATATTTTACTACAAGTTTATCTCAACACTTGAATTTTACGTTCTCATAGTGAGTTAACTTTTTTTTATTTATAAAGTTAACCAGATGATAAGACCTCTTTTATGCACGTGTTTTATGTTGCGTGAATAAATTGCCAGTTACAACTACACAAAACAAAGTTCAGTCAAAAATTGATAAATTATCGCTTCGGATGAATTTCACTTAGCTTGATGGTGGCAGTAACGTACCTTATAAAATGTGATATTGTAAAAAATTACGAGTAGTTTCAAAATGTGGTTTCTACTTGATGTCTTATATACCGATTTGTAGTTCCCGTGCACCCCCTGGGGTACGCGTACCCCCGGTCGAATAACACTTTGTAAAACTCTTCTTAACGAAAGTTTGTTGCAGATTAAACTTTCCGATCGTCTTGGAACATTAATCTCCTTGCTATCAGAACTTTTTGTTTGATTTGTCAAAACTGTGTATTTGCTGAATTGCAACAGCTTTCGCACAATTAACCAATACACGCATAAGCGTTTTCCATCCACAGGATTATCATTTCGCAATGGAAACATATGTATTGTATAATATAATCGAGGTGCATGTCCACGCGATAACGCGCTGGACTTCTGTGCGGAAGGTCGTTGGTTCAAACCCTGCGCTGTGCTACTCCCCTCGAACGACACAGTCACTTTTTCCGCCTAGTGTTCGAGGGTATAATGATACCTATGACTTCAGTCATATATATTATTTAAAAAGTCATATCTATTCATTAAGAGACTTGAATACAATGATACAAATTTTAAAATCAATCCATTCGCGTTACTTTCAAGATACGGTCTAACATGGCAATATTTATGACTACCATATATTAATTAGCCTCTTGCAGCTGCATTGAAAACAGACTGGAGTCTAAAAATTCGTGAATCAGGCCAACTATGACTTTGGTCATATCTATTATTTTTTAAAAAAATAATTACCATCATCAATTGGTAGTGTGTCGACGTGAGTTATTGATTGACTAAGTTCAAAGAGAGGTGAGGTGAGTAATTCAGATGGGCCAGAAATATTGAATGGGAGGGTGACGAAAGACTGACCAAACATCTTTACAATTCAAGCATGAATGGTAGTAGAGAACAACCAAAGAAAATAAAGTTGAACCAACTGAATTAAATTTTGAAAGTGGAAAAAACAAGAAGCAAGAGAAACGTAACGGACTGTATGAGAAATTATATAGATATGGAAGAACCGAAGAAATTTGGTGCCTTTCTGCCTACCAAACAAGGAAACGGTATGATTATACAATTATTATTTTTTCAAATAAATATGACAGAAGTCATAGGTATCCTTACTTATACCCTCGAACACTAGGCGGAAGAAGTGCCTGTGTCGTACGAGGGGAGTAGCATAGCGCGGGGTTCAAACCGATGACCTTCCGCACGGAAGTTCAGCGCGTTACCACGCGACTATGCACCTCACTTAAATGTATGTATTTTACAATACGTTAAAAAATATTTATGTAACATATTTTCTTTTCTTTTTCTAAGAAACATCTTACTCCCCCCCCCCTCCCCCTTTTCGATAAACTTAGCCCTCCCCCACATTACTCCACCCACGCCGGTGCTGAGCTGTGGGGAACCAATTTCTATCAACGTCACTTGTCATTCAGATTTTCTAATCATTTGCCCACGTATAGAAATTTTGATTGTTTATCCGAACAAAACTCTCACATATTTCTTGTTTTTTCTTTTCATTTTTTGATTGAAATAAGCCATTAAAAGATGAACATTTTTCGATTGAGATAAGTCATTAAAAGATAAACTTTTTTCGATTGAGATAAACCATTAAAAGATAAACATTTTTCGATTGAGATAAGCCACCATTAAAAGATAAACATTTTCAATTGAGATAAGCCATTAAAAGATAAATAAAATTCGATTGAGATAAGCCTTTAAAAGATAAACATTTTTCAATTGAGATAAACCATTAAAAGATTAAAAAAATCGTTTGAGATAAGCCATTAAAAGATAAATATTTTTCAGTTAAGATAAGCCATTAAAAGATAAATAAAATTCGATTCTGATAAGTCATTAAAATATAAACATTTTTCAATTGAGATAAGCCATTAAAAGATTAAAAAAAATCGTTTGAGATAAGCCATTAAAATGTAAAAAAATTTCAATTGATATAAGCCATTAAAAGATAAACATTTTTCAGTTAAGATAAGCCATTAAAAGATAAATAAAATTCGATTGAGATAAGCCATTAAAAGATCAACATTTTTCAATTGAGAAAAGCCATTAAAAAACGATTGAGATAAGCCATTTAAACATAAACATTTTCAGTTAAGATAAGCCATTAGAAGATAAATGAAATTCGATTGAGATAAGCCATTAAAAGATAAACATTTTTTTAGAAGTTTTATTTATTTTTTTATTATAATTAAAATTTAATCTGCTAAGATGATTACCCACAACAGTGTTCTTGTAACTATATGAAACCTGGATGTGGACAATCATTCAAAAGATGTAAAAATAAATGCTGTAGAAATGCGTGCACTAAGAAGAATACATGTGTTGACAATTAATGATATTATATGAAATAGTGGATTAGGAATGAATGTAAACTTAAGGCTGATGTGTTGAGTAAGATGAATAATAGCGCGCTGAGATGGTTTGACCATGTGGAACGAATGAATGATGAAATAATACAGTTAACCAGATCATAAGACTAACAGATGATAAGCAAATATGAGTTAAATGTGTGTTAATTGAAATAAGTAAACTTTAAAAGCTGGAGAAATTGTAGAAGGTGTAGGTGTCGCACAGGCGTAAGATGTGTGTTCGAGATACGAGAGACTGATGCTCCGTCTTGTCTACCTACCCTGACAGTAAAATGACGTGATGGTATGTAGGTATGTAAGTAAAAAAAAATGTCATTGGTTTTTTTTTTCTGAGAGCAAAGGAGTATTCAAAATCCTATATTAAAACTATTTTCTTTAAGTCTTGTGTAAAAAAAGCAAAGTAAATGGGACTCGGAATCGAAAAGGAAAATTAAAAAAACATTGTAATTGAAACTGTTATACAAGTATTGAACATCTTTTTTTTTATTTATTAAAGTAATCTATAACACAAACATACACCTTTAAACGTATTTACATCTAAAGCAGGGTCTAATTCATATATTATAACTATTATTTATAGTTAAGGCATTAACATTGTGGAGGTTTAAATACATTGTGATTTATTTTATCAAACACTGTTTATTCCACTTTTTGTAACGGTATAAACTTATCGGTATAACCCTTCAAATAGTATAACTATGGATTTACTTCAATTCATTTAGGAGCTTTTCAGAGAGTATCAGGTCCTGAACATACCCAATTTACATCTCTAATCCATTCTCTGGCACTACCATCGAGAGGAAGGGAAGATGCAGATTCAGCAGACACACATGACACGCATGGCAACTAATGAAATGTTCACCATCCCTAGAGTTAAAACCTCTTTTGCCCAAAGGCAATATGCTTATTTGGCTCCCATTACATACAAGGGCGTGCCGACTTCAATAAAGGTAAAGGTATGAAAACCATTTAGACAGTCGATCAGAGCGTGGTTGTTATTGCGACAGGATTTTGAGTAATGAATGACGAGTGGAAAAGATTTGTGTGAGCTCGTGAGTGTGGGTTTCTTCTTGTTGTTTTAATTTGGTTGTTTTTGTATTTGTGTTTCTGTGTATTTTTTGTTTTAATTTTAATTTTTATTCTTATGATTGTGTGCGGTATAATGTAGAATGAATATTTTTGGTCTTTCTGGAGTGATGATTTGTGAAGAGTTGAATTTCGGAAGATGTTTCCAGTTGTAGTTAAGTGTCACTGTTTGTCAGGTTGATGAGAATGTGCAGCGGGGTTTTGTTTTTGTGTAATCAAAAATCAGAAAGAAGTATCGATTTATTTTTTCATGCTAAATATTCTCAGTGAGATATATGCAAAAGCCTAGTTTACTAGGGATACGACAAATGAAAGGCAACCAACCCAGATCCATTAAAATTGTATGTCCAAATCAAATTACCTGTTGTTTTTTTGCAAATTGTGTATATTTCTTATCATGTGTAATAATAAATAAAATAAATAAATAAAAAAATAAATTTATGTTTAATAACCTTTACACTGATACTTATTATGTTGATTCTTTAGCAAAGGAAGCATGTTCTACCGGTTGTCCACTATCTGATTTTTCACTTCCAGTTACTGATATTTTGTATAAAACTAAATATGATACTTGGTACCGATGGGTGCTGGATTGGGATATAACTGGTATAAATAAGGACTCTAGATATAAATCAATTCAAAAATCTATCCCTTTGAAACTTCAGTTTGATATAATAATAATGAATAAAATGGTAGTGTCTGTCATATGTCGTTTACGTACTGACCACTGCGTGGTGGCTAGACGCCTTTACATAATGGGTATTATGGAGAAGCCCGGATGCGAGTGTGGTCTGGATATACCATGTACATATTTTTCGGTTTCCATATGCGAGGTAGATTTGATTTACAAAAATCCATAACTTTACCACGTCCACTGAATGTTGCATTTCTTCTTTCTTCGAGGAGCTTTTCCGTTTAAAAATCGATTGTTTAATTTGTAAGGCTTCATCAGTTGAAGCTTTGAATTATCTAGAATTGTAATTTCTTTAAATTGATGTTATTATATTGACTCATATAATTGCATAATGACCAATTTAGAGGCACACATCTTCCTAGTTTGGGTAGATTGCTTTTTTTTTTTTAATCTTACACCGACATACTAACTAACAACTAGATAACAATTATTATAACTTGTTATTTAGGATGTACATGCGCACTCATTCAAGCTTCTTGCATTTCATCACATTCATTCAGACATTGGTTCTCCCTGTAGGTGGACTAATCAGGCAACATACGATGTTTCGAAAGCCTATGCTTAAAACGGAAAGGGATGTCGGACTTACTTTCGTAAACCCTCAAGGCTTGCTTGGATTAGGTTGGCTTTTATAGAGCTTTATGGTCATAAAACCTCTTTTTTTTTATCAAAAAAGATTTCTATTTTAGTTTCCAACTAAGACCTCTTTAACATATTTCTGGTTAGCTGGAAGATATTGTTACATAGCAATAAGCACGCCAGGTTGTACGGTAAACAATACAAATTAATACATCAAATCTATATTGTTTACTATCTGGGAACATAGAAATTTAAGTGGCTAACCATTTATACTTGAGAAAATGTAGCATGTTTCCTGTGACAGTTCACAAATTTGCCCCAATACAATCTTGACACGACGTTCAGTAGTTTTAATTATTTTATCAACTTTAATATAAGTCTCGATTCTAATAAATAGCAAGTTATTTAGGTAAATGCATTACATAAAACTAACAATAATGACAAATTAATACATCTTGTTACAAATTAGCAAAAACTGTGGCAGTTTGTTAAAATCAAATAATATTTGGTGACGTTTGTCAAAATTCACTACGTTTGTCTGCATCGGCTAGGGATGGGGTATACGATAATTGGATTTTCGATTTTTTATACCTAAAATTAAATGTTCGTATTTAGTATTCATTCATAGTGCATCTTGGCCTATTTAAAGAAAGATACAAATCATACAATACATTAGAAAGTCAGTATAATGAAAATTAGGACTTAAAGCGTCAGTTTAGAGAAAAACAATTTTTCGATTTATAAAAAAAAACGATTCGATTTGTAAAAAAACGATTTTACCCCATCCCTTTGAGACATGACATTTCAAATGTCACGGGAACCATCCTACATTTTCTCAAGTATAACACTTTGCGTCTTCATCTTAACGTGATAAACTAGATTTGCGTTGAGTACCGGTCCCGTGTTCTCACGTGATCGATACTTCTTTCAGAAATGGACATATAACTGGCACCTAGTATGATCGTGTCTCCTGACATAATCCAGATTTCTAGCACGGACAATATCTTATAAAGGGAAAATTGGCATGAATTGATTTATGATGGAGATGTCCACTCCGAGTCATGAGTGTGCAGTGAAGTGTCAGATTTCGAAGATTGTGTGAGCGTGTCAAAATATATTTTTTACATGTGTAAACCCACATTTACAGCATGGCCTTGCCATTGATACCACTGTATAGTGAGGACGCGTCGATTTCCCGTGCCGAGTTATGGGTACCTACCGACACATTCGTGTAGTGTCTTTGAAATGAGGCATCATTTTAATTATAAGTGTTAACATAAGTTGTGCCCGTTTTTTTTTCAAATAAATATTAAGCATAAAAAATAAAACAAAATGGTAAAGGTTATACGTCATTCTAAAGAAAATTTTCTGCTCTACAAGATAATGTGTTTGCTTTTACGTTTTATTTGATTACAAGCCTTCAAAATGGAATATCAAGTAGACGAATGTGCGTTTCAAAGACGGTAATTTAGACCTGAAAGACATAGAGCGTTCCGGACGACCAGTGGACTTCGATGAGGACCACTTAAACCATATTATTCATAAAGATCCCCTTCAAACCACCGTAGAATTGGCTGAGCAGATGAATTGTTATCATATGACTGTATACCGCCATCTTAAATCAAGACCATCGACGAGCTGCCCTTTCATTCATTGCATCTTTACCCTACACTTTGCAAATATCGCGAGCAGCTTTGGCAGCTTTATTCCCTCGATTGAACGCGAACAGAAGGAGGTGTCGAAAATGTCCACTTTCGTTTACTTGACATTCCATTTTGAAGGCATGTAATCAAATAAAATAATACATATGTAACTTAAAAGCTAACACAATATCTTGTAGAGCAGAAAATTTTCTTTCGAATGATGTATAACCTGTACCATTTAGTTTCACTTTTGGTGCCCATTTTTAATTTGAAAAAAAAACGGACACAACTTATGTTAACACCCTATATTTTTCATAGATTTTTATTATTTAAATATATTGAGCACCGATCGGTTGTCATGCATTTTGTATCACCAGTGAAAGAGTTAACTGACAAAAAAGAAAACCCCTTCAGAACTTGCTAAGTATATGTTAAGTAGAAAATAAACGAGACTCGGTACACGAGCATACTCGGGACAGGCGGTGTAAGAAATGTGATGTACTCGTAGCTCTCCACAAAGCAAAATTTTGGCAGAATAAACATACTTATCTTAATTATTAAAGTATTTATATATTCTAAAATAATTATTTAGTTAGATAAAGCAATTTTAGTAAACCCTTCACAAAAATAAGAATTCCTCAAAAAGCAGCCGGGCACTGGGAAAGGTTGTCATGATTTCGAACAAGTCTTAAAGTGTTTAAAATAATGATAAATTGAATGTCACAGTGAAAAATAATATCTTAAACGTATTTCAGAATATCAATGTGAAGACAATACCGCTGTTATTATTTAGCTTTTTAGCTTTGCGAAGCTTTATTTTGTTATTCATAAATCACCGGCGTGCGTTTGAATAAACGGAAAAGTAAAAGACAGGAATGTGTAAGTTGTCGGGTGAATTCTTCCGTAGCTGAGCAGCGAGCATGGGACGCACGGATACGTTTCGAAATGGGGATTGGATGCCATTTTGATTCATGTCAGACGTCAGTCGGTATGGATGTATGGCTGGAGCAGAACTCGCTCCACGGGTTGCAGGGGAATTCTGGAATTGCTATTAGAAATGCCGTTTTCTTTTTGAAAAGGAGTTAACAGAGACAGATTGGATGAAAATAATAATGGGTTATTGTAATTTATTTTTATCAAACACTGCTTATTCCACTTTTTTGTGACGGTATAATCCTACCGGTTTCAAGGCTTTCACCTCATCTTCAGGAGAGGGCAATGTTTGCGCTCCCCTGAAGATGCGGTGAAAACCTTGAAACCGGTAGGGTTATACCGTCATAAAAAAGTGGAATAAACAGTGTTTGATAAAAATAAATTACAATGTCTTTAAACCTCCACAACGTTTATGCCTTAACTATAAACAATATAATAATGGGTTATTTGATGCCTTAGTCCGTAGCGTGTTTGTTAAGTGTATTTTTTTAATAAATAAACTTATCAATACATAAAATATTTTCCTGTATTGTTTTTAATTGAGTCAACGTTCTGGCAGTTTTTTTATCACGTCTGAAGAAATCCGGTGATTTTGAGCAAATTTCGAAGAACAGCATCGTTATAAAAGAAGATTCCTTGGAAACTCTTGAATAATGAGCAAAAATGAGGAAAATCTCATGGAGAAAGATCAAGAGAGTAGAGCATATGTGGAATAACCTCCTAACCGAGCTCTTGAATCGCTGCTTTTGAAATGTTAGCCGTCTGCGAATGGCCTTTATAATGCTGAAAAATCACTTTATGTCATTTTCTCGGTTGTTTTTATTGCATTGCGGCCTCAAAGCGGAGGAGCTTTTGGCAATAAACCTCAGAAGTGGTGATTACTTTCCTCGGAAGAAATTCATAGTAGATAACGTCTTCTTTATCCCACCTGATTATCTTTATATTGATTACCTAAATAAATAGAATTCACAATCTTCGTATCGGAGAACTGGTCGTATTGTCTGGTCAACTAGGTCATGAGTGTCGTCTCAATTTTCTTTGGAAAGTATGAAATAGCTGATCATTGACGAAAACAATTGTTTGCATCAGAAACATTAAATGACATCAAACATCCTTAATGGACTGAAACATCTTAGCTCTTTGAGTCAAATAAAAAATCAAAACATTGCAGCGTTTGTGAGCTTATAGCGGTGAGAAAAAAAACAACTTATTTCTAAATAATTCAAATTGAAGAAAACGCTGGAACAATTTGACCAAAATGTATATTTAAGAAAGCCAACCGCATAGTTAAGGAAATGAGACAAATACTTGGGCAACAACTGGAAATATAGCAAAAAATAACATATTTAAGAACTTGTGAAGAAACAGCATTTACGAGTAGATGATGGTTTCCATTGCTGAAAAACTTTTGAAAGTACTCTGCAGTAATATGAAACAGGTCAAGTGAAACGCAGATCGAACAACCAAATGGCCAGGATATCTGTCTTGTTAAATACACAGTTCACAGAAGAGGATAAAAACATCTACAGGGAAAATGATCATCACCATTAACATCAATCATACACTCAAAGGTACCACAAAACGCCTTATCTAGGTCCACTCAAAATCGACATTCCATATCCTTCCATGATAGGTCTAAACTGCAAATATCCCCATTGTAACACTGGTGTATAGTATATGATGGACCTCTGAATAGTCGAGCCTCCTGTGAACGATAAAACAGGGTCACTCCTGACCAGCCGCTAGGCGATATTCTTAATACTTGGGCTAACCACATTCAATGAAGAACCAGCTATGAGGAAATCTTTAATTGCGTTGATATGTCATCAACTGTAGAGCTCCTTATTGTTAAGAGATTACGCTGGATAGGCCAACTATAATATAATAGTACATCGGATGGAAAACGGTCGGTTAACAAAGAACATTTCTACAGTTAAATATGTAATACCAAAAGATGTACAATATTCTGAAAATGTAAGTATCTGTGAATAGCTTGATGGTACCAATTACAAATTTATAAATCTTGTTGGTTTTATTGCTGACGAATTACATTTGCAAATCAACTAAAAATAACTTTCAAATGTAACACTCAAGTCCTTTGTTTTATTCGTCCTATACAGTTGTTCATCATTCATAAGATAATGAAATTCAGTAATTCTTTGTGCTTTCTCTAATAAAATATCAAAACATTTTGATACGTCAAAGAAGAATTTATTAGGAATGCTCTTTCATACATATATTACTGATGTCTTTCTGAAGTTATTTACTGTCGTTAACGCTCAATACTTTTCAGTAGTTTACGCAAATATTAAATCATTTGAGCGCGTTATAATATTGTTCAGATTGTTTATTAAGACGAGAAAAAGCGTTGCCTCTAGATTCGATCCCTGAGGGACACCTGAGTTGACATGGAATTGATCAGATATAAATAGCTCGTGTGAAACAAATTGTTTTCAATTTTGAAAATAATCAGCAAATAATTTTATGCGGTAAGTCACGTCAAACTTGCTTTGTGGAAAGTACCTACCTCAGCAGGGAAACAGTATGATGGTATGTATACGTTTTCAAGATGTCTGTAAAATATATATTGTATATGAAGACTTATGGCGTGGATTTTGAATTGTGAAAATATGACGTTAAGGATATAAAACTGTGTCGCCAAGTGTTTTGTTGAGGTATGTGATGAAAATTGGCGAAAGAGGGCCAAATGTGGTAAACCTCCAGACCATGGCTTAATGTGGTGTTGCTGGTGTGGTCGTATCTGCATGTGGTTTAACGTAATATGGAGGGTGAGGTCAATAGTAGACAGATTGAACAAAAATCAATTTAAAGCATTCGAGCTTGAATCTAGCGTTGTATAAGTGTCGACCTTAAAGAATGTGGGATAAGGAAAACACATAATTATATTAAATAAATTTTCCAATGCGATTCTGGTGAGTTGTGTGTCATTATTATTTTGAAAATATCATTTTCTCAGTTCGATGACTGGTAGTGTTGATCGATTCCTATAATTTGAGCACTTCAATATATTTCGTAAAATGGAAAAAATATATCTCCTCTCTCCTATCTCCATGTGTTAAGATTAGTATAATATTACGTTTCGCTTTTTTGGCATCTCTCGTATTATTTCGTGAAATTTATACTCCTGTGCCGATATATAACGTGAGCGAAATAAATAAAAATTGATATAAAAATGTTCTATGAAATCTTTGTAATCTATTTTCGGCATGAATTTCTTACTTCTTCAATCTGGTGTGGTATGTTCGTCATTTCGTTTTTATAAAAATAAAAAAAATCAGTAGATCCTTGGAATTCTTAGAACAGGGTCTCAGCCCAAGAAGAATATAATAATGAATATTTATATAACAGTTTCAAGCATTTGATTATATTTTTTTATGATTATGGCTACGTATGTTTGAGGATTATATTTTTGTAAATTTATTATATGAAAGGAAATCTTAAGATTAACAGATTTTAATTTTAGATTTCTCGATTTAAGGTCGTCGGTTCGAACTCAGAGCTGTGTGCTACTCCCCTCTAACGACACAGGCACTTTTTCCGCCTAGTGTTCGAGGATATAAGGATACCTACTATATATGACTTCGGTCACATCTATTTTTTTATATTCATAATCATCAAACTATGTGAATTTGGAGTTAGGCAGAGAAACAAAACTCTACTTTACATATTGCTTCTGCTCTCATCTTTCAATTTTACGTCAATACATATCGTCATGCATACTATATCGTTTTTTGTATTGAGATTTTAATGCTTTATCGATTTTTGTATTGAGATTTTAATGCTTTATCTTTTTTGTATTTTTATATTTAATGCTTTATCTTTTTTTGTATTGAGATTTTAATGCTTTATCGGCTTTTTCATTGAGATTTTAATGCTTTATCGGTTTTTTTCATTGAGATTTTAATGCTTTTTCGTTTTTTGTATTGAGATTTTAATGCTTTATCGTTTTTTGTATTGAGATTTTAATGCTTTATCGTTTATTGTATTGAGATTTTAATGCTTTATCGATTTTTGTATTGAGATTTTAATGCTTTATCGTTTTTTGAATTGAGATTTTAATGGTCCATCGATTTTTGTATTGAGATTTTAATGCTTTATCGTTTTTTTATTGAGATTTTAATGCTTTATCTTTTTTGTATTTTTATATTTAATGCTCCATCGATTTTTGTATTGAGATTTTGTGCTTTATCGGCTTTTTCATTGAGATTTTAATGCTTTATCGGTTTTTTTCATTGAGATTTTAATGCTTTTTCGTTTTTTGTATTGAGATTTTAATGCTTTATCGTTTTTTGTATTGAGATTTTAATGCTTTATCGATTTTTGTATTGAGATTTTAATGCTTTATCGTTTTTTGTATTGAGATTTTAATGCTCCATCGATTTTTGTATTGAGATTTTAATGCTTTATCGGCTTTTTCTTTGAGATTTTAATGCTTTATCGGTTTTTTCATTGAGATTTTAATGCTTTATCGTTTTTTTGTATTGAGATTTTAATGCTTTATCGTTTTATGTATTGAGATTTTAATGCTTTATCTTTTTTTGTACTGAGATTTTAATGCTTTATCGTTTATTATATTGAGATTTTAATGATTAAAACAGGATGGTTTTATTTAGTTCAACGGGCTTGGAGAAAAAATCCTACACATTTTTTAAAATTATATTTTGAAAGTGAATTTTTGATGTTTTAAGTTAAATTAAAAAAGGTGTTTTAAAATTAATTGAAACTGTGGGGAGAATTAATGACTCAGTGAGTATAAATGACAGAAGTGCAAGATTAGCGTGGATAAAGCAGACGGAAGAAGATGTGGTTGTGTCAAGTTGACCAAATTTTTAAAGAAGGTAAAATGAGAAGTATAAATGGAAGAAGATTGTGCATGCCAAGGTATATGAATGTAGAGGAGGCGAAAGTTTTGTGTTTTTTCTAAGATAAAGAAATGGTCATGTGTAATTAATTCAAAAAAATCTCTCTAAATTAAATAAAAAATGGTTATGTGGAATTTAATTCAAGAAAATCTCTCTTAATTAAATAAAAAAAAAATGTTTTTAATAATAATACATAAATTTTAATAATAAAAAATTATTTTAATAATACTCGTAATATAATACAATTAATAATATTAAATTTATATTTTAAATATTTAATAAATTTATATTTTTTATATTATTATTAAATTAATTATTTAAAAACAAATATTTATGTATAATTATATTATTAATAATATAATTAATTATATATAATTATTAATTATGATATAATAATAATATAATTATTAATATTATGATAACATATATATATATATTATTATAATTATATATTAAATGTAAATTTATATATATATATATATATATATATATATATATATATATATATATATATATATAATATATATATATATATATATATATATATATAAATATATATATATATATATATATATATATATATATATATATATATATATATATATATATATATATATATATATATATATATATATATATATATATTATATATATATATATATATATATATATATATATATATATATATATATATATATATATATATATATATATATATATATATATATATATATATATATATATATTATATATATATATATATATATATATATATATATATATATATATATATATATATATATATATATATATATATATATATATATATATATATATATATATATATATTATATATATATATATATATATATATATATTATATATATATATATATATATATATATATATATATATATATATATATATATATATATATATATTATATATATATATATATATATATATATATATATATATATATATATATATATATATATATATATATATATATATTATATATATATATATATATATATATATATATATATATATATATATATATATATATATATATATATATATATATAATATATATATATATATATATATATATATATATATATATATATATATATATATATATATATATATAAATATATATATATATATATATATATATATATAATATATATATTATATATATATATATATATATATATAATATATATATATATATATATATATATATATATATATATATATATATATATAATATATATATATATATATATATATATATATATATATATATATATATATATATATATATATATATATATATATATATATATATATATATATATATATAATATATATATATATATATATATATATATATATAT
>OX463850.1:38249702-38385673 GCA_949825065.1 Odontocerum albicorne
TATGTGTTAAGATAAGGTGTGTCCGTTTTTTTTTTCAAATTTAAAAATGAGGTTCGATTTTTTTCAAATTTAAAGATTGGGTTCTACATGTTTTGAGTGAAAACAACAAAAATCAACATTCGACAATTTCTGCTGGTTCGTCATTGAGCTACGCATGGCCTCAAGCAAAGGTTCCTTTACCGCATCATTACTGATTTAAGATGGCGGTTTACAGTCATGTGACTGCAATTCATCTGCTCAATTACAATTCATCGGATCTTCATGAATAAAATGGTTTAAGCGGTTGTCATCAAAGTCCACTGGTCGTCCGGAACGCTCCATGTCTTTCAGGTCGAAATTATCGTTTTTGAAACGCAAAAACCATCGAAGAGCTGTCCTTTCATTAATAGCATCTTCACTGTAAACTTTGCAAATATCACGAGCAATTTTGGCAGCTTTATTCCCTCGATTGAACGCGAACAGAAGGAGATATCGAAAATGCTTACTTTCGTCGACTCGACATTCCATTTTGAAGGCTTTTAATCAAATAAAATAATATATGTAACGTAAATGCAAACACAATATCTTGAAGAGCAGAAAATTTTCTTTCGAATGACGTATAAACATTTACCATTTTATTTTACTTTTGATGCTAATTTTTAAATTTGGTAAAAAACGGACACAACTTATGTTAACACCCAATATTAAATAAATAAAATAATTTAATATAAAATAAAATTAATAAATGTTAAATATAATAATATGAAAATAATATATAACAAAAAATATTATTTTCAATAATAATAATTTTAATAATAATACAATATTCTAAAATTATAATATTAAACTAATAATAATAAATAATTGTTAATATTAAAATAATTAATAATAATTTATTATTAATAAAATATTTGATAATAATAAATAATAATTTAATAATAATATAATACACCGTTTCACTTTTCGTGACGTTCAAGCTAATTTGCCCTACCGCGCCTATAGAAGTTTCATTTCAATAAAAACCCATAATTCATTTAAATATAACGGAATAAAAATATGTATTATTTAAAGTTAAGGCATTAACATTAGCGAGGCTGCGAGACAAAATTATTTGTTTAGTAAAATGCTGTTCATTCGAAAACAAATAAACATTGTTTTACTAAACAAATTACAAAAAATAATATGACTGTTGCAAAAACAAAACAAACAAGGCCAAATGACGAAAACTGCACTGTTATGGACTAAAACCAATCAAGAATTGACTTTCAATATTAAGAAGTACTGTCCACAGTTTCAGGAATACACAAACAGCCAAACGTCTACTAAATAAAATAACATAAAATGTAAACCATTATGTGAATTCAAAAGAATCAAGTAAGTGGCCTAGGGTTGTAATGGAGGATGTTCATGGGTACAAGGCTGTGATGCGTTTGCTTAATTGTTAAAGCGATTGTCACGAGAACAAAGATCACAGATTCGAGTTTAGCCAGCATCCTTTCATTACATGTTTCTCTTTAATGATCACTATTCTGTTTATTTTTCTTTCCAAACTTATATACCAAATAAGCAGTGTTTAAAATATTTATATATACGAGGCATATCCAGAAAGTAAGTGTACTGAATTTTTGTAGGTTACAATTTTTTTTATTTAAACAAAAAAATTACGTGGTTACCGTAGTACATATGTAAGCTATTTTTCGACATAGTCGCCATTCCTCTCAATGCAGGTGGTGAAGCGGGGTATCAACTTTTTGATGCCTTCCTCGAAGTAGTTTCCCGCCAACCCCTCCGTCCACTTCTCCACCTCCTCCTTTACCTCCTCTTCGGTTGAAAACCTTTTTCCACCCATGTGCAGCTTCAGGGAGGTAAAGAGTAATCTGAAGTTGCTAGGTCAGGGGAATGCGCGGGATGGTTCAGAACATCCCATTTAAACGAGGCGAGCAGTTCCGTCTGGCATTGTCGTGCAACAGGCAGACTTCCTTTGTCAGCATGCCTCTCCTCTTGTTTTGAATCGCCCTCCGCAATTTTTTTAGGGTCTCACAGTATCTTGCAGAGTTGATGGTCTCCCCTTGAGGCATATATTCAATTAAAATTATGCATTGACAGTCCCAAAACACGGATGCCATGATTTTCTTGGCTGAAATTGTGGTTTTGAACTTTTTGGCGGAGGGTGAAGAGGTGTGATGTGGCCGTTTTTAAACTCGCGACACCACTTGTACACACTCGTACGATTCATAGCTTTATCACCATATGCAGTTTTCACCTCATTATAAACCTCATCCGGAGGTTTTCCCTTCCAAACGAGATAACGGATGACGCCACGTATTTCGCACTTGGCGGGAGAGTAGATCGACATTTTTCACGAAACGTGTTGTCGCGTCGACACTTCTCAACGTACTGACCTCGAACCGGTCTCGTTGCGGAGGGGAAGGGTCAGGCTACACGGAAATGTTGCCAACATGTCGAAAATAAAATCCATCCGGTCGTGAGAGCCTCAGTACACATACTTTCTGGATACGCATAGTATATATAAATAACTTTTTTTTATTCATATACATTTTTCAATATCATAAAGTATAGGTATACGTAGCAACACAAAATTCACATTCGAAAGCAGAGATTTAAGTCCTTGTTGTAGAGGAAATCTTATATTTTGAAGACACAATTTCATGTCATTTCCTCTCTTATTTCTTCTTCTCTTCTCCCTGGCTCCATCCCAACTCATTGTCTGCGAAGACTGTTGGGGTCAGCTCTCCTCGTCCTCAGGTTGCATGCTCTTCTGTCCCGGACCACGTCCCGGGCCGTGCCTCTGCATCAGGTTATCTTTTTGCACCACCCATGAATTCTTTGGTCTTCCTCTGGTTGTTATTCGAGGAAGATCCATGGAGATTGCTTGGTTCACAATGTGATCGGGTGCTCTGCGTCCAACGTGCCCATACCATCTCAATTGCCTCCCATCAATCTTGTTGTTGATGTCTGTAACACCTAGGCTTCCACGAATGCGTGAGTTTTTTATTTTGTCTCTTAGGGACACACCAGCTGACCATCTTAGCATGCGCATTTCAGCAGTTTCTAGTTGCCTAGAGCAAGAGTTATACATCGTCCAGCATTCGGAGCCATAGAGTTGTGCGAGTCTGACAATCGTTTGGTATACTTTTCCTTTTAACTTTACTGGCATTTTCAGATCACATAGAACTCCCGTCATTGATCTAAACTTCATCCATCCCACACTAATTCTATGTGTTACATCTGCTGCACATCCTCTCTTATTTCGATATCTTGAAACTGGTTCCATATCCCTCATCCAGTACCCATATTGTTAGATTCGTTCAACAATTATACTCAAATTTTAAGATACACACCAGTAAAGAGAGGCGAAACCTTAATATTTTGACATATACCTTCCTCCCTCCACGTCTTCTGAGCACAGAGGAGTCTTAACTGAAATTTTCACACGCCATTTCCTTCCCCATCCTCCTGTCAAACATAATGCATGCAATTTCCTAGCGCATTTCCCTTCACATTTCTTTCCATTTGCTGAATTCATTTGGTACGTATAAATGTAAAGATAGATATTTTACGTGCGCTGAAAGATTTTATTAAATTTAAGTAAATAGTTTAATTTTAACAACAATATTATTTCTGAAATTTTATATTATTGTGTTTCAAAAGTCGAATTAATTTTTTTATACAAAAGATTAAAAAACAACAAATAAAGTTTAACATTGACATGAACGCATTGTTATTCAGTAGAAAAAAAACTAGTACAAGATGACTCCAATAAATAAATCAAAGCAAAACTATACAATTTAATTGATTCATCCGGGCAAGAACGACTTTTTCACTTTAACCCTTAAGTAGTCAAATACTCACCGGCGGCCGGTCCCGAGGTGCGCTGAGCGCCAACGCACCTCGAAACGCTGAGCGAATATGAAATATCGATGTCTCACGGTTTACTGCCCTATATGAGTTTGCGTTTCCGTCCGGTGCGTATTGGAGATCGCTCCGGTAGTATTGGCAAACTTGGCCGGTCTATTTGAAATGAATATATTTTTTTAATTTTAATAAAAAAAAAATTTATTTTCACTTAAATATAAAAATACTCGTACTATTCATCAATATTATATACATATTTAATCTATACAAATATCAAACATTTTTGGAAGTCATGTTTGCGAATAGATAATTTAATTTTTGCGAATTATTTCTCTGGTTCAGCGCACCAGCGCACCTCTAGACCGGCCGCCGCTATGACTCAAAGTCACACGATAATCCATTAAATGTCCATATTTATCGCCCAATCTGTACATTTTGTAAGAGTTGCACTAATAATAAGTTGCAAACCACTTTTATTATGGAGTATAACATTTACAGAGATGGGCCTACAATGAACTTGTAACATGACAGCAATCTCGCGTTTGGTCCTCACATAGAAGTTATGTGCAACTCAGCTTATAAAACTCTAGGATTTGTAATGAGAATCTCTAAGTCGTTTGAAAACCAATTGGTGCTCAAAATGTTGTTTAATTCATTGATCCGTAGTAAACTAGAAAGCAATGCTTGCATTTGGAGCCCGGTGGGGGCGCAAGTCTCGCTCATGTTGGAGAAAGTACAAAAAAAATATCTACGATATCTCTATATGTGAGAGTTCAGTGTCTATCCATGGCTTTATCCAACTCAGTTCCTGCTGAACATGCTTGGGTATAGCTCCTTGAGCGTAAGAAGAGATGTGCGTCTCCTGGTATACGTTGTCAAACTCGTTCGAGGAGTTGTGAGCTGTCCAGCATTACTACAAAGATTAGCGTTAAATGTTCCTAACAATTACACTAGACTACGCCGGCAAGAACTGTTCTCAATAACATACGCAAGAACGGGTCTTCCAGCCGCTATGCCTGTTGGAAGGGCATTAACTCTTTTAAACGGGACTGCTTCGGATATTGACATATTTCATATCACATTACCAAAAGCAAAAGTAAAATTTCTTCTTAAATTGAGCGCGTTAGAAGGCACTCATCAACATACCTAAATGACTATGAATATATGTGTGTAATATGTTTGTGTGTATATACTCGTTTGTATGCATATGCATTTTTTTTTATTTTATATCATTTTTTAACTTATTTTTTTTCCCCTCTATGTAATTTTTCTTCTTTTTTAATGTTTTGTATTTTCAAAGTAATTGGGCTAAGCCTGTTTTGAAAAAATAAATAAATAAATGACAAGCTGAATTCGTTCCGGATTAATGAAATACGAATTGATAAAATCTTAAATAATGTTGTGAAGTCAAATATTTGTCTTTTATCTGACAAGGTTGGTTGACTCATCACTTCCATATTCCAATTCTGTTAGAATATCTTGGTTGCGTGTACTCTCCTCTTCAAATTCTTCGAATGTCTCATTATAAAGCCCAAAACTTTCAAACAATTAGCGGTAATCTTTTTAACATGGGTCGAAAATGGCAGGGCATGACACTAACACTTTCCAACATATCAGAATTTATAGTATAATCGAAAGTAATTGGGTTTTTTTAATCTATAAAAGATTATTATTCGACAGTTTTTCGTATTGAGATGTAATTTACTCATCCGACACTAAGAATGTTATTTTTTAAGACCTGCTTCGGTCCTATAACAATTACTTACATCTTAAACCCCACTAAATATGAACCGATGGGTGGATAAATACAAGTATTAAGAAAACAAATTATGTAAGGAGTTGTGGAAGGGGATAACTAAAAAATATATGGATGGACTAAGTGAATAAAATTTTGAGAAAAACAAAGGTCCAATGATTTACATCTCAAATCCATTCTCTGGCACTACCATCGAGAGGAAGGGAAGATGCAGACTCAGCAGACACACATGACACGCATGGCAACTAATGAAATGTTCACCATCCCTAGAGCTAAAACCTCTTTTGCCCAAAGGCAATATGCTTATTTGACTCCCATTACATACAATGGCGTGCCGACTTCAATAAAGGTAAAGGTAGGAAAACCATTTAGACAGTCGATCGGAGCGTGGTTGTTATTGCGACAGGATTTTGAGTACTTGGGCTTTCAGGATGAATGACGAGTGGAAGGGATTTATGTGAGATTTGTGATTGTGTGCGGTATAGTGTGGGATGAATATTTTTGACCTTTCTGGAGTGATGATGTGTGAGGAGTTGAATTTCGCAAGATGTTTCCAGTTGTAGTTGATTGTCACTGTCAGGTTGATGAGAGCGTGCAACGGGGTTTTGTTTTTGTGTAATCAAAAATCGGAAAGAAGTATCGATTTATTTTTTTCATGCTAAATATCCTCAGTGAGATACAGGCAAAAGCCTAGTTTACTGGGGATACGACAAATGAAAGGCAACAAACCCAGATCCATTAAAATTGTAGGTCCAAATCAAACTATCTGTTGTTTTTCTTAAATTGTGTATATTTCTTGTCATGTGTAATAATAAATAAAAAAAAATAAATGATTAAGAAATCCAGATGGAATAATATAAGTGTATATTTGGATGTAAAGGAGGCCGGAAAGTATGTCGTGATAGGAAAATCTGGCGCTTTGTTATCTCTACATATCACAAAAGGGTGTGTGCTGAAAAACATCTGGTGTCCCCGTGGCTGGGCTCGCCCTATGTTTGTGGGGTGTATCTTGTCCGAGGGGATGTTATTAGATGAGCTCAGACATTTTGATAGCTTCTATCTTTAACGTATTTTCTGCAATTTATGTGTTTTTTGAAGTGTATTTAAATACTCGTATATTATGTACATACTATAGTATGTTGCTATCAATAAACCTATATTTATTTATTTAAAATGGAAATGGTGTTTTGGGGTTTATATCTGCAAGTTTCCTTAATTTCGAAACGCCTCCACCCGTTTCCATTCCGAGAATCACGTACACAAGAGAATAACATTTGATGCAAACTGACCGCGGTATAGAAACAGAAATTTCCATCCCCCTTTCTGCACAAGCAAGACGAAGTAGGGATGAGTTCTGAGAAACTGTGCTGAAGTAGGAAGGCCCATTCAAAACTCCTAGTTTATAATCAAAAGAGAGATCTATAGTACAATACAAAACTCAAGTCTTCTTGAGATTTTTCTCCATTGACTTTATTAATTTTTTCTCATACGATTTTATTTATTTTCTCTCATATGATTTTATTTATTGTATTTTCTCTCATTTGATTTTATTTATTTTCTATCATAATATATTATTTATTTTTTCTCACATGATTTCATTTATTTTCTCTCAAATGATTTTATTTATTTTCTCTCATATGATTTTATTTATTTTCTCTCATTTGATTTTATTTATTTTCTCTCATATAATATAATTTATTTTTTCTCACATGATTTCATTTATTTTTTCTCATATGATTTCATTTATGTTCTCTCATATGATTTTATTTATTTTCTATTACATGATTTTATTAATTTTCATATTATTTTATTTTATTTCTTTAACTAATTTAAATAAAATTATATTATTAATTAACGTTCAGACATATTTATTTGTTTTCTCAACTACAATTTTATTTTTTTATCTATTATATGACAACCTCCGTGGCCTAGTTTTGCGTTCGGTTTCCATTGGAACCCAGATTTTTTTAAATGATTCCGCACACGGAATGACATTGTTGAACGAATTCGGCGTGAGACTCTGGAATAAGTTATAAACTAATATAAGACTCGCTCCGTCCTTGGCATGCTTTAAGAAGCGACTGAAAAAAACTCTTAATTTCTAGTCAGTAAAATAACGTGTTTCATTCCTGATTTTTCTTTTCCTTTCCTCTCCACCATCCCTTCCTTTCCTTTTGATTGATGATATATCACTTTATATGAAAAATAATGTTCGGGAGATTGTCCGTCTTTGTGGGGTTCGTGGGCATGATGGATAGTCATTTGAATGATTTATGTGACCACGTAACTTGATTCATTTACTTTTGTCTGGTTGGCTGGAAGAGATTGCCGCCTGGATATAAGCCCACCAGATTGTATTTGCAATAAAAGTGTTAAATAAATAAATAATGTTTTTAATGAAGCAAACGTAATTGTAGGAGTTGTATGATAAGGTGTATGAATTTGTGACAGGATGCTGTTCTGTCCTCTCTGCCTAGCCCAACAGGTAAAAAGCATGATATTAAGTGTGTACGTATAATTAACGTTTTTCACATTTTTATTTTTGTAACCAAATTTTTACTTGTCATAATAACAGTAAAGTGAAAAGGAAACGATGATGGTACATATAAAGTTTTTGAATACTATTGTAAATAAATTAAATAAATTCTGTGAAGATATAAAAAGTTTACGAAACCTTGTTTTTATATTTACTAGGTATTCTTTTCCCGATCATAATTTAGAGTTCTAAGTTCGTGGAGGTAGTGATCTTCAGTGCTAAAGAAACTATTCAGCAGAAGATGAGAAAAAGTATTTCAATGAAAAATAACAAGTTTACACCCACCAGACCATTTTCAACGCCAATTCTTTCCCTAGTATTTTAATATGTATAAAGATTATAATGACCATGAAGGATGATAAGCCCAAAGAGAGTTGTTTATCAAACCTTTTTGCGCTTTCAACCTTTCCCTTCCTGTGCTAAAAAAAACCGCGCGTTCCGATGCAGTGTATTCAACACATATCAATACGCATGTAAAATTTAGCGATTTAAAGTCGGAAAAATAAGAATATTCATAGCCAATCGCTTAAATTAATTAAATTTGAAGTGAAAAGTGATAATACGAGTAATTGAAATTTTATTGCTGAAAACATGAAAAAAACATCGGCCGACGTTCACAAAACGGGTGAAGAGACCACCTCAAATGGATGCCCAAGAGCTACTAAAGCGAGCGAACTGAGATTCTATTTCTTGCGTTCCCATATACCGAAGTAGAGTGAGAGTGAGACGTGAATAGCGTCGCTTCCTCACCCATAGTGTTTTTTTAGAAGGAATTTACCTACGTCACATACGCACGTTTGATTGTATTGGTGAATTTATTCCCGATTTTCACAAAATATCTCTGATGTGCCCGATAAGTGCTAATTATTATTAATATTATTTTTTAAATTCAATGCGTAAATATATTACGGAGGAATATCTAAAATCTGAACCCAGTATTTATTATATTTATAGAGCTATTAAAGTTTTTAGAAGCAATGTGTACTAGTTACACATCACAGGGAAGGAAGGGTTAAAAGTGGGCTTTTTATGGTAAGCGGCCAATATGTTCACATTACGGACCACAATACGTACATACTCGTACATATCATCACATCGTGTTTCTCGCGGGATAGGCAAATATAACAGATCTTTAAACTTTTCTATTCAAGCACATGGTTGGTTTTGGGGGATTTCCACAGCAATTAAACCGCTAGTTTATAATAAATACAACAAAGTATGGCAGAATGTGATACTGTTTCATTGCTGATTTAGACTAGGTGAAATGTTTCGTAATACTGTTGAATGTTTGGTATTCAAGATTTTCATTTATAATTCACATTTATGATATAACACTTTGCAGCCTAGTTGGTTTTAATTGTCATATGGTAATCTCCTCCAGCTGATCAGAAAAGTTTTAAACAAGTTTTAAGAGAGAATAAGACTACAATATTTTAAAAAAAACCTGTGCACCGACTAAAATCAAACCCGCAACCCCCGTGTTGAACGATAAAATTGAAATAAACCCAAATCATTTTATTCCACGGAGTAGATCTGAAAAATATTTGCATTCTCAACTTCAGGTCGCACTGAAACAGAAGTTCTAAAACATTTAAAACGCCTGACTCTATGTGAAAATGAGAGGGTCAAATTATTACAGAAGAGATGTAGAAATATAAAAGAGAGTAAGGGTAGAAAGATAGAGGGTGGGGAGGAAAAGGTAGGGAAGGAAAGGTAAATGTAAATAAGGGTAGAGGGCAATAAAGTCATGTCTCTGGATTCCTACAGTTGGCTGAAACAAAGATTATAATTTTTATTCCCATCAGTCGAATGGTTTCATGAAAAAATATATTAAAAAATCCAAACGATATTAAATCGTATAAAATCAAAGGTTATGTATAATGAATATTAATTTATTTTTTATGAGTTTTCGCCATTCGCGAGATGATTTGTTATTGAAGTCAGTTAAGGGATGAAATTCGTTTATTTTTTTCTTCATTTATTGTAACGTATTGATATCCCATTTCTAGGTAAAGAAGTATTTTATTAGGAAACGTTCATAAAAAATCAAAAGCCTTTAGACGGATATACATGGTGAATTGTTATTGAAAAATGTAAAAGTGGGGATGGATAATAAAGTTTACATCACATTTACATCGTTTTCGGAGATAAATTCTATTTCTGAAACCAAATATTTATTGTATTCATTTATTTAAATAAAAGGTCTTATATCAAGAAAAGCTTTTCTTATAGTTATATTTTTTTCCTGTTTAGACTGTTTTCTTGAAGCATTTTTTTGTAGCTTACCTTTTTTCAACCTACTTTAATTATTTCATTCGCAGTTGATAGCGATATCAAAATGAGATATCGATATCAAAATGAGATATCGATAAAATTAAGCAATCATTTAATTAAATGAAAGTACCAAAATATGAATAAATATAATTATGGCAATCGACTTAAACTTGTTTCGCAATCGACCTATCCATCGCGGAAAATTTTCGTTCGATAGCCGTGCCCCTTGCAGAGTAAGCAGAGAAAAAATACGAGTATATCTAAACCTTTATTTCCAACCTCACAACTTTTGCCTTCATCACATTCCCCAATATTTTATTATACATACTTCTCATTTTACCTTCTTTAAAAATCAATCACGTTTTCCTCGGTAGGTATACCTCTTTCATCACATACTCTCTTCACATGTCCAAACCACTTTAAAGCTCCATTCTTCACGATACTTAAAACATAAAAAGTACGAGTAATAAATAAAAATGGATATATGCATACTTAAGTGAGGAATACATTGAAAAAAAAACTAGTGATTCATGTGTCCTAGTTTTTAGAGGTAAGAACGTCCTTAGCCTCCACCACATCTATCAATCTTCTTTTGTTCATACTTTTCACTTTACCTCCTATCAAAATCTGGTATTAGGTTCAGCCAAAATTTTCTCGGTTCCTCCTTTTCCACGAACACCTTGCACTTCTAACTTGTATACATGCTTTATCTTTCTTTCATAATTTATTATCTTCACATGTCTAAACCATCTAAAATATTCTTTCTTCATCATACTTAAAACATGAAAAAGTGTTACGTCAAAATTTAGTTATTGGTTATCCTTTATTCGATATGTATGTCGATTTCAACGTGAATTATTTTTATTTTACTTTAAACATATTTTTTTAAGTAAATTCCATGAATTTGATAGTTAGCTAGCGACTCTCTTTTGACGTGAAAATTTTATCACAACAGAGAGACGTTTCATAACCTAGTTTATAAGACGTTTATCACAACAGAGAGACGTTTCATAACCTAGTTTATAAGACGTTTATCACAACAGAGAGACGTTTCATAACCTAGTTTGTAAAACATTTATCACAACAGAGGGACGTTTCATAATCTAGTTTGTAAGACGTTTATCACAACAGAGAGACGTTTCATAATCTAGTTCCTAAGACGTTTATCACAACAGAGAGACGTTTCATAACCTAGTTTGTAAGACGTTGATCACAACAGAGGGACGTTTCATAACCTAGTTTGTAAGACGTTTATCACAACAGAGGGACGTTTCATAACCTAGTCTGTAAGACGTTTATCACGACAGAGGGACGTTTCATAATCTAGTTTGTAAGACGTTTATCACAACAGAGAGACGTTTCATAATCTAGATTATAAGACGTTTATCACAACAAAGAGACGTTTCATAACCTAGTTTGTAAGACGTTTATCACAACAGAGGGACGTTTCATAATCTAGTTTGTAAGACATTTATCACAACAGAGAGATGTTTCATTACCTAGTTTTTAAGACGTTTGTCTTCTATTGTGTTGTATTGTACTCGTATTACACTTTCGTTGTATACAGTACAACCTGGCGAGCTTATCACCATGTGGCTAACTCTTCCAGCCAACCAGAAATGTGTCAAAGAGGTCTAAAGTGAATATCAAAAAGGAATCCTTTTTTGAAAATTCTGGGTTCCAGCGGGCTTTGATCCTGCAACCTCCTAGACCCAAAAAAGGCTTCCAGTTTAGTAAAACTATTAATCTAGTTACAATACTCAAAAGCACCCAGTTCTTGTGCGAGTTTTTAACTCCCCTCTTTACCTTTTCACGTACTATAGTACGTGTTACATTGTTGATATCACGTGCAATAACGAACCGCGCGTTCAGTGCCTACTCCAGTAGTGCTAAACCCGAAGACTTGATTGTTGGGGCCGAAGACAATATTGTCTCCCAGACAAGCTTTTAAATATGATCGAATCACGAATTCGGAAATTTCAAAGGGTATTTATTATACGTGAAAATTTTAAATGTAGTATTATAATTTATTTTAATTTTATATAACAGCTTTCTCACAAGACCCATTGCATGTTTAAAGACGGCTGACTTACACTCACGAAGTTCACATATAAACGCTCTTAAATATTTACTTCGTGTTATTTGACTACTAGTTACCTAGTGTCTTCTAGTTTATTCGTGTTATTTGACTACTAGTTACCTAGTGTCTTCTAGTTTATTTCTCTGTTGTGTCAACATTTGGACTCTTGTTTTATTTTCTATCTTTACGTTAAAAAATCTGGGATTGTGTGTGTGTGTGTATGTGTATTTGTGTGTTCATTTATGTTTTCGACAATTTTTGTTTATGCAGTTTTATTGATTTCATAATTGTATCAACTGTTTATTTTTTTGTATTGTAATTAACATGCACTAGAGGTTTAGGTTAAAAAATATTTGATGTTATCAAAGCCGGGTTTGACCTCCTATTGGTGGGGTGTATGTCGATCGGGAGAAATTTATGAGATTAGACCATACATTTTGACAGCTTTTCTCTCAAATGTATTTTTTTCCATTATCTAAACATATATTTCTGGATGCTTTGTTGCTATTAATCCTTTGACAACAGCCATGTAAAAACTGAAACTGACCACTCAAACAAGCATGTTTTTGTCTTTTTCTCTAGTCAAATGACATCATATTTTAAAAATTTAATAAGAAATCAGACAGGGTTCTGATTTCAGAAAAATAAAGACTGACTTACTCAACAGTAATGCTGAATTCATATTTTTATATGAGATTCAAAAAAAAAATTATTTCTGGAGGCAGTCAAAAATGAAGTAATTATTAAAATTCAATTATAATTTTGTATTTTTTTATAATACAAAATAAAATAAAAAAAAATGCAATTATTTAAAAAAATCATTTTTACAATGGAAATCAATGAAGTAATTTTCAGTATGTAAGGAGACCTGGAATCTCCTGCGTTCCCATCGACACTCCTTGTTCAGGCCTTTGGCCTTACGTAATATGCATTTTCTGGTAACTTACTTTTTTCCACCAGCATTGCCACGGATTTTATAGGGAAAGTGGGAGTATCTTCCTTGTAGCCTGAAAGGAGTGTCGCAGGTCCCTGACCTATTCACCAGATGCCGAGTATGGGATCCTGGACAGTGACTATTTCTTCATTACTTGGCCCGGTGGCTGAAATGTTCCCTTCACCCGATCCATCTTCCGAATCTGAAGCATCCTTGTCTGAAACTGGTGCTTCTTCATCCTCACTATAGAAGAGTCCTTCGTCTTCAGATTCATCACAATCTGACTCGCTTAGTACATTAATTAATTGACTCGTTTTCACTTAATTTTTCCAGTTCAAGAAATGTGTATGAGCGACATTTATCGGCTGTTTTGAATATTGAGTAAATAAATCGATATTTGTATTACAAATTTCTTTATTTTTTTGTTTGAATCCTTGCTAAACTAAAAAAAAATAACATTAAGCTTAAGTGTTTTTGCGGAAGATGTCAATTAGTGTGTTTGCAGTACATGTCAAAGAAAGTCAGAAAAAAATATACATTATGACATTGTCATAGCCCGAGAATTTCTCGGACAAGGTAAGGGATACATGATTATTTTGCTCAAGAAATTCTCGGCCTTGGTGGTCAACTGGTTAATAAATTGATTTATTTATTTAAAAGAAGGAAATATAACACATTAAGAGTTATTCATGGTGTCGATTTTCAATTCATTGAACTCTTTGGTTAGCAAAATCAAAATTAAACGTTTTGATAATCCTTTATCTTATTATTTGACTCAGTGACATCTATTTCACTATATAATGGCGTTGTCAAACTGCGGCTGAAGCTTGGTTTTGTGGCTATATAAACCCAAAAACGTTAATTAATATTTAAGTGAACATATAATATTGATCACCTATAGTTTAATAATGCCATTGCATGGTGAAACATTTGTCACTGGGTAAATAAATAAAGAATATAGAACTAAAAACGCGGTTTACTTTTTTCTTCCACTTGTAATTAATTTTTTTTTTTTTGAAAAACAAATTTATCGCTTTTAGAAGTTGCCTTTTATACGCACTTGTTGCTATGTAATATATTGTATTACACTTTCATTGTATACAATACAACCTTACGGGCAATTAAGTTCTACTAGCCATAAGGATTTGAAAATGTCTTTCAGTAGCAAACTTAAAACACAAAGAAAACCCTAATAAAAATAAAGGAAAAAAGGCACAAGGTAAACTTCACAAAATTAAGCTTGGCCGTCAACTTATTTTGAAGCATCCCCGAGATATAATGAATTGTAAAGTAAAGACGAGAGTCCTCCCCGTTACTTTATTCAGTCCGGGTGTCCCGTCATAAAAAGCCTCTTAAAATTTCCATGACTGAATGGCCTATTTCAAAAATGTTAACAATCGTAATTGAATTCCATTTATCATTTACCTCCTTTTGATCGGCGACGACAGAGGGATTCTCTGTTGTTAGAAAAATTTTCATCAAAATTCATAAATATTCACAAAATTTCCCGTGATGAATGTCTGCCTTGTCAAAATTTAAGTCAAACCGTATTAATTAATACTCATTATCAAGTCCATTTTCGCGAAATTCTAACATTAAAAGATTGCCGTTTTGAAATAGCACTAATGATCGAAATTTTAAGTGTATTTTAACGTTCAATTTGAATAAATTAAACGGCAAAAGTTTAGTCTTAACTTGTTTTTCACACAAATCGAATTGCCGAAAACCTAATTGAATTTGAGTGATTGTCGCTAAAACGAAAAATATTTTCATTTTCGCTCTGCCTCCGACAGCGTAGGTGGCGACATCTTTCGAGAATGCCGTCAATCGTTTTAGTCAAGAAAGAGTTTTTAATTTCGTTTCGTCTCATTTGATTTGACATGCAGAGTATTGGCTTTTTTACAAAACATGAGAAGAAAATTAACCGTATTTATAAGAAGAATTCTACTCCCATTCTACCTTTTTTAACATATTTGAGTTAACGTAACTGCACGTTGTATACATAGTTAAGGTGAAATTCAACTATAAAAGTCACCTTCAACTGGACTGATACTTTTTCAAACACTAAAAAAAAACATATTTATGACTTGCAAGTAAGAAGTTGGCAGAAGATAGAATGGAAGTATAAAGTTCATAAGAAGAAATACAAGAGCAAGAAGTAAGTCCTTTGTTAGGTTATTATTCTGTAGAAGTTGACATTACAGCTAACTAAATAAAACACTTAGGTCCTAGAACAGAAAAATATGTACTTAAACTATATAACAAATTAGTACGATGTTGTTATATAGTATTAGACCTACAGTCAGATCTCAACAACGTTTGTGAGTGGAGCCACAATAATAAATTATATTTCAATGCATCAAAGTGCAAAATTATGTCGTATCATCGCTCACACGTCTTGAAATTCCATAGATATACACTAGAATCTATACCTATACCCCGCACAGATAATATTAAAGATCTGGATGTCTTGTTCCACAGCAATCTCGCGTTTGGTCCTCACATAGAAGTTATGTGCAACTCAGCTTATAAAACTCTAGGATTTGTTATCAGAATCTCTAAGTCGTTTGAAAACCAATTGGTGCTCAAAACGTTGTTTAATTCATTGATCCGTAGCAAACTAGAAAGCAATGCTTGCATTTGGAGCCCGGTGGGGGCGCAGAACTCGCTCATGGTGGAGAAAGTACAAAAAAAATATCTACGATATCTCTACATGAGTGAGTTTGGTGTCTATCCGTGGCTATATCCTACGCAGTTTCTGCTGGGCATGCTCGGGTATAACTCCTTGAGCGTAAGAAGAGATCTGCGTCTCCTGGTATACGTTGTCAAACTCGTTCGAGGAGTTGTGAGCTGTCCAGCATTACTACAAAGATTAGCGTTAAATGTTCCTAACAATTACACTAGACTGCGCCAGCAGGAACTGTTCTCAATAACATACGCAAGAACGGGTCTTCCAGCCGCTATGCCTGTTGGAAGGGCCTTAACTCTTCTTAACGGGACTGCTTCGGATACTGACATATTTCATATCACATTACCAAAAGCAAAAGTAAATTTTCTTCTTAGATTAAGCGCGTTAGAAAGCACTCATCAACATACTTAAGTGACTGAATATATATGTAACATACGTTTGTGTGTAAATACTCGTTTGTATACATATGCATTATTTTTTATTTTATATAATTTAAAAAAAAAAAATTCCCTGTAATTTTTCTTCTTTTTTAATGTCTTGTATTTTTCAATGTAATTGGGCTAAGCCTGTTTTGAAAAAAAAAAAAAATAAACAAAATAAAATAAATAAAAAAAATAAAATAAAAATATTTTACATTCCTCAAGTGCAGAGGAAAATATTCGTTAATATGGTTATAAAAAAGTTTCTGACGTGTATCATTGCTCTGTTATATTTATAAAATATTCTTAAAAAATGCTCTCGAATCGCAGCATGTCAATTGTGGACGAAAATACGAGTATTACATCTGATTAAGCAGGATTCAGACCGAGACCAAACTAATTGTGCATTAGCCAAATTATAAACCTTACCCGACATAATGGGAACAACTGTGAGGAGAGGAAAATAACAAGAACTATTTGGTTTGATTTCTCCATTGCCTTTGATACGATGAACAACCGATTATGCTAGTTTAATAATTAAGTGCAATGAACCGTCATTTTCGGATATATAAAATAGTAATAATAATGAAATCCTAATTAAAATTTCCAGTGCACTTGAATATAAAACCTAAGTGATACTAAACGCCGTAATAAATAACATCAACTTCACGTTGGTTCAAGTCGATCTTTTTGTCATACAAGAGAATAAAAAGAACAGGTCAATTAACCAAGATTAAAACCGATACGTTCAAGACAATATCTTATCACCAGTCCAATTTAATATTTATACAAACGAATACCCATCATAAGAAAATGACCAATGCTTCGTATACGCAATACGACCTGGCACTTGCTGATAGACATGAAGAATTTGACTAACATATGAAGGTAGCATCAAAAGGACCAAGTGTTTATTATTTCAATAACCACATGAAGCCGTACCCTAACCATGTCAAAACTCAAATTTGCGCATTTTGGTATGCAAAAAATAGGACGCGTGATGGAAGGTAACTTAACTTCAGCACTGTCCCACTCCAAATGCGATACTAGGCAATCGTTTTGTAAATTCCAAAGAAGTGACGCCTTACTTACAAAACTTAATTCCACTGTTGTAATACTAAACTCAAAATCTCAACCAAGAACTATCTTCTGCGTAAACTAACTGGATAACTTGCGGTGTAAATTCGAAAGTCCTGCGAGTCTCAGGGTTGACTTTTGTTGCTCAGTCAGCGGGTATGATATATATCGCATTAAATGAAACACATTGCCTCACTAGACACGCCAAATCACTTTCAATGAAAAGCTTATATACATATTGGAATACCCTCAATATCCGTTGCATAAAGCATGCAGAAGTAAGAATCACAAACAACCAAATGATCCCAAACTCCGTATGTACGTCCAAATACCAACATAGCTATTAAGGAGACCACCCAAAAGTTTTATAACACTCACAACCCCCTTAAAGGCTCTCCGGAATTTAAATGTGACGATTCATGTGGAGCTAGAACTAAAATCTTGAGGACGTGCAGTGCCTATCTGGGATATGACCTACCACGAGAAACTTTAAAATATTTAACCACCTATGCACCAATGTGGTTAGATGAGAAGACTACCTCCTAATGCAGAGGATGAGTACAGAAGATCTACCATTATGCCTGTGTGATGATAACTAATCAATGTCGTGCCTGATGGTTCGTCCACTATACTCCGTGAGCTGTTCGGAAGAAGACCTGCAGAGGGGAAACCCCAATGTCATCGCATTTGAATCTTTCTGGAAACTGTATACTCGTAGATCTGGTGTTGTAAACACAATTGGAATGGAATATTTATAAACCCACCTGAACATAAAGTGTAGTAAAATAATACAGTATCTTTTCGAGTTCACGTCAAGACTTCATATCCTACCAATTTCTCTAATGCTTCAACGAAGATAATTTCAAAACATGAGATCAGATACGTCTCAAAACTTAATTTATTTAAATGGTTAAACGTACATACCATAAAGGATCTTTCAAATTCAGCAATTTTTTTAATAATTTTTTTTTAAATTATTAAATAAAACGCATTCTGCTTTGATTTCAAAAACATTTTATTGGTCATTGAAGTATAATGTATGACATTTAAACACAAAAAACAATATCCGCCAAATGTCCACGTCTTGCAGCTCCACTGATGTCCACTCTTTTGTCAAAAAATTTCGATGACTTTTTGGCATAATTGTGGTTCAGCTCAGGAATTGGTCGGATGTCATTTTTATAGACCTGGGTTTTCACATAACCTCAGAGAAAAAAGTCCGACGGTGTCAAGGGTCAAGTAAAGGGTTTTTCAAATTGAGCGGTTTTTTAATTCTTAAATAAAACACAGATGGCATCGCGAACTTGCCTGGGTCTTGTGACATTGGAGAAGTATAATGCATGAGATTTATAAAAATGGAGTCGTATACAATACAACAACGCGTTCAAATTGTTGAATTATTTTTATGTATTGTAATCTCCGGAAACGGTCATGTTAATTGGCCACCAAGATCATGTGATCTGACACCTATTTTTAAGTGTCAGATCAGACCTTAGTTGGACTATTTTCTCTGGGGTTACGTGAAAACCCAGATCTATAAGAATGACCCTTAATCAATCCTGAACTAAAGGACTAAATTATTCGCGATATTGATGAGTTAGAACCGCAATTATGCAAAAATATCATCGAAAATTTTGACAAAAGAGTGGACATCTGTGAAGCTTCAAGAGGTGGACATTTGGTGAATATTCTTTTTGTATTTAAATATCATACATTATACTTCAATGATCAATAAAACGTTTTTTGAAATCAAAGTAAATTGTGTGTTTTGTTCAAGAATTAAAAAAAAATTGAATTAAAAAAGCTGTTCAATTTGAAAGACCCTTTAGTAAGACTTTCTAGTTCTAAGACCCTTTAGTAAGACTTTCTAAGTCTATCTCAGCTCTCGAAAATTTGATATTATACTTAAAAAGCTTTCGGTCGACCTACAATTTTTTTTCTAATGGACATTGTAATCAAGTGCCCAGAAAACTTTTTTCCTTTTTTAAATGAATTTATTTACATAATTTTTGATACAAGTTTAACATAATTACAACTTTTAACAAGAAAAAAAATTAAATATTCATATTTAACATGACAACAGAAACAATGTAACACGTGCTTCCCTGTTAAGTGACCTAGAAAACAACGAAAAAGTTTATTAAGGAGTTCAACCCTCACCCACCGAGAGGGTTGAACTTGAAAAATTAAATTATTCAAATATCACATGAAAACATAAACAATATTACACGTGCTTCCCTGCGTGAATGAAGTGGCTCAGTAAACATCGACAAAGTTTAAAGAAATTCAACTCTTAATTTATCCGCCGAGACATAGAAAATATCGATATCGGAAAATTCATTCAACAATGTTATTCCGTGTGCGGCTGGTTATGCTTTTAATAGTTTAGTTTGTGAATACGTCACCGAAAACAATCCTATTTCACGACGGCTTACATAATTGTCTGAAGCATTAAACAAAAGTTTGCCAATAAACAAAGGGGGTCCTATTTTTGCTGTTAGCAATATGCGTATAAACTGGTGCGTAAACCTCTTCTTGCGCTTAAGGATTAATTTATAAGCTTACTCATTAAGAAAATGGAATCAAGCTAGATATATAATCCATACTTTTTCAGATAAAGGTGTAGAAATATCAGAGTGCATGGCCGCGCGGTAACGCACGGGACTTACCATGATTTATTTTGTCTAGTTTTCTGGGGGTACAAGGATACCTATGACTTCGGTCATATATATTCTTTCACTAAAAAAGGGGAAAAAAACATGCCGGTGTGGTCCGATCGTCTCGGCTGATGCTGCCGGTGAGTTTGCTGGTGTGCAACGGCTCAGTACTCAAAGAGGTGAAAAAGAAGAAACAATTACTTCACGGTACAGCTTCACGTTCCAATTGACTGAATTGACGATGGAATGGCGAGGGGATCCTCGACTTCGAGGCCCCGCAAAGAACGATCTATCAGGGAATTCTGGATTGCTTTCGTGTTCCATTTGATTCAATTGCATTCTCCTATGTACTCATCATCTACTCCTAATAAGTGAATTATGTAAAGATCTTATAATTGTAATTTAATAACCCAATTGAACTTATTGTAAGCCATAATTGTCCGTATCAAGGAAGTATAAAAGGTATTTTATTTTATTTTAACACTTTTATTGCAATACAATCTGGCGGGATTAATGCCAGGTGGTAATCTCTTCCAACCAACTAGACAAAAGTAAATGAAGCAAGTTACGTGGTCGCATAAATCATTCAAATGACTATCCATCCCCACGAAATCCATAAAGATATACGTGAGCACATGCCCACGAACCCCACAAATACGGACAATCACCCGAACATTATTTTTCATATAAAATGAGATATCATCAATCAAAAGGAAAGGAAAGGATGGTGGAGAGGAAAGGAAAAGAAAAATACGGAATGAAACACGTTATTTTACTGACTAGAAATTAAGAGTTTTTTCAGTCGCTTCTTAAAGCATGCCAAGGACGGATCGAGTCTTATATTGGTTTATAACAATCTCTGTTTGATCGCAGCGCTAATTCATGATTGGAAAGACGCTGAAAATTTTCGGCGCGATAAAAGGGTGTGGCGGGACAGTTAAGGGTATTATACAATAGAGAGAGTATGTGAATGTTGCGTCTATTTCTAACATTCAACCAGTCCAATGCCTTCTGGTATGAAGTTATATGAATCCAGGAAATATTAATCCAGGACAAAAAAGTACATATGAATCCAGGACAAAAAAGTACATATGAATCCAGGACAAAAAAGTTCATATGAATCCAGGACAAAAAAATTATTACCAAACCTTAGCATGAATCTCAGACTGGGCAATGTAATTAAAACATCACAAATAATGGTTCGACTGTTCTTCATTGTTACCTTGGTAATGAAAGTCCTTTTTCAACAAGGTGACAAGTTATGACTCGAGCTCATTTACGACAGTCATTCAAGCATATTTTATATATTTTTCCTTGTAATTCCACAGGATAAAAGCAGATGAGAAAGACAATAGCAGACTATGCGACTGCGCACAACACGGTGTACGAGTATAAGCTCACAATGCCTTCCGTATACAATCAATGCAGAATCGGGTTCAGGTACAAATATCCACTTTCTTTTTTGTGCCTTAATTTGATTGTATTGTATTGACAATCCCCTCCAAACAATCAGAAAGATGTTAAATTGACCTTAAGTGAAATCCGGACAGGAATCCTTTTTAAAAAAATCTTCGTTCTAGCGGGATTTGAACCCTCAACCTCCGGGCTGGGAAACAGGTATCTAACCAATTCGGCTACGGAGGTCGTTAAGTTTATGTCAAAATATTTCTCGTCCCAATTTCTATACAATTCTCATTTCTATTTTCCTTGATATTTATTTTTTGTTTAAATTTTTGTAACATTCACTTAAATATTATATAACATTAATTTACAAAGTTTAAGACACGTTCATTGTATTGTATTACACTTTCTTTGTATAAAATACAGCCTGGAGGGATTATTGCCATGTGGTGATAATCTCTTCCAACCAATTAGAAAGTGGGCTTAAGTAAACACCAGACTGGAATTTTTTTTTTTTAATCTGGGTTCCAGCGGGATTTAAACCCGTAACCTCCGGGTTGGGTGATTGACGTCCTACCAACTAGGCCACGGAGGTCGTTCATGAATAACGATAATAGTTTTAATACCAAAGCTGGTGGTTTGAAAGAAATTGCTTTAAAGCAATCTTTCCTCCGAAGGAATTTACATGAAAGTGTTACAATAAGTAAATGAAATACAATTATCTCGATTTTCTTACTTTAAGTTATCTTATATTTGATTGATAATTTAAATACAATTTTCTCGAACTTTAAATACAATTTTCTCGAAATAAAATACAATTTTCTCGAAGTTCTTACTCTAAGTTATCTTATAATGGATTGATAATTTAAATACAATTTTCTCGAACTTTAAATATGTACAATTTTCTCGAAATAAAATACAATTTTCTCGAAGTTCTTACTCTAAGTTATCTTATATTTGATTGATAATTTAAAATTTAGAATAAAACATATGTGTTGAAATTATTTCTCTCCGTGATAAATGGCAATATCCTTGACCTAGTTGGTAAAATACTTAATGACCACCCACTGCTTCGGATTCGATTTGCAATGGTATCAAAGATAAAATAAAACAATGGATTGTAACCAGATCAACTCTCTTTCTATACTAGTCTAGAAAAAGAGTTGATCTGGTAACAATCCTTGCACGTGCTAGACATGTATGAGTGTTGTTACCTTTTCATGTGAGTAGTATTGCCAATACGTGCAATAACGTACTATGACTTCCATGCCTCTTCCAGTGGATCTAAACCGGAATGCTCAATTATACGCCAATTACCTGAACTAATTTCCAGTTTAAAAAACACAGTCTGGCTTATAATTGTATTATTTACACTAAATGCAACATTTTGTCGTATTTGTTTAGACGGATGTCGCCAAAAACTTCAAAGTCAATAATACAGTATTCTACTCTTAATTTGTTATAGGAAACAGATCATGTTCAATGACTATGTGGGATTTCCGTGCCTACTCCAGAGGCTCTAAACCTGCTAAACGATGGTTGTGATTTTCAATAGACCAATTTCACACCAATTCGAATATATGAACCTCTTCAGGCCTGAAATAATTATAAGGTTCTAATAAAAACTTCTTGCTAGTGAGTGTCTGATTTACAATAAATACAACATTATGTCGTGTTAGTTAAGATAGATGGCGTCCAAAATGTTCAAAATCGATAATACCGTAACCTACATTTCATTTGTTATTATTGGGACTAGTAATATACCACAAAGTTATTTACAAAGTGCATATGAACTCTGTGTCCATTATAATAGACATCAGGTCTTAAAATATTAGAGGATTAACATAGAAATTATAATTGACAGGATTTTAACATTTTTGACAACCACAAACGTTTGTCAATGATGAATCTTTTTTGATATTTTAGACATGAGTTAGTCGAAAATGACTAATACCAAAGCAAAGCAATATTACTAGAATAACTTGGCACATATTAAAACTAATGTTGGTAACATGTTATTTCTGTTTCGAATTTTTTTTTGACAAAATTTAAAAGATTACTAAAATATTGTCTAAAGGTATTGAATGGCGTGAAGTAAAAGATATTGAATGGCGTGAAGTAAAAAATATTGAATGGCGTGAAGTAAAAGATATTGAATGGCGTGAAGTAAAAAATATTGAATGGCGTGAAATAAAATATATTGAAGAGCGTGAAGTAAAAGATATTGAATGGCGTGAAGTAAAATATATTGAATGGCGTGAAGTAAAAGATATTGAATGGTGTGAAGTAAAATATATTGAATGGCGTGAAGTAAAAGATATTGAATGGCGTGAAGTAAAATATATTGAATGGCGTGAAGTTAAAGGATAAAAAGCCAATGGGATTTTAAAATATATATTTGTATACTCAAACTGAAAACTATTAAAATTTATAAAGATCGTAATCTATAATAGAAGTTGCGACTTTCGATGTTTGTGAGTTAACCGTGGGCATGGAAACATTCTGAAATGAGTCGAATATATGTTGTATAAATGTTTGCACTGAGAATAATACATGGGGTGACAATGTATGATAAAATATGGAACGTTCTTGGATATGAATGTGAACTTTACGTTGATGTATTAAGAAAGATGAAAAAGCGGATGGTTTGACCACGAGGAACGAATGAAGAAATAGTATCATATCAAATATACAGTACATATTTAATTTGAAGGCGTAGTAGAGGAATACCGAGGAAAGAATGGTTGGATGAAGCGAAAATATTTTAACGAAATGTGAGAAGTCAGAAAAATCGTAGGAGTTATATGAGAAGGTGTTTCGATGTGGAAGAGGCGAAAATGTGTGTCAAAATAAGAAAGGAAGAAACGAGTTAAGAAGCACTTACGAAACAAATGTATAGAGCAAATGTAAGTGAAAAGCATCTGCGAGGAAGACCAAGAAAAATATGGTTGGATCAAGTGATCTATATTCAGAATGAAGGAAGCTTTAAAAGTCATAAAAATCTTAGACGTTACATGAGAAGGTATATGGATGTAGAAATGGCTAAGGATGCGTGTTGAGATAGGAAGGTTCGGCGATATTTTCTTTCTGCCTGCCCACACAAGGAAACGGCGTGATGGCATCTTTGTATGTACTTAAATTCTTCAAAATATTATTTTTTTTATCTAGAAAATCTGCTGAAGATTTCGGGTCAACAAAAATTGGTCCTGACAAGTTAAGGAGGAATATTTTTTTTTCACCGTTAAAAACTTTGTTCAATTGATTATATTATATACACCATGGCTATTATATTTACACTATGGCTATTATATATACGCCATGGCTATTATATATACAATATGACTATTATATATACACCATGGCTATTATATATACACCATGGCTATTATATATACACCATGAATATTATATAAGTTCTACGTGTAAAAACACTAAATGAGCTACATAATTTATCTTTAGTAAGACGGCTATTAAATATTGATTATCTTAATTTAACATTTGAATACAACATACTTGGTCAAGTTGGTAAGGCGCGTGTTATATTAATTATTGTTATATATGTTACACGAACAACCTCCGTGGTCTAGTTAATAAGACGCCTGTCACCCAGCCCGGAGGTTGTGGGTTCAAATTCCGCTGGAACTCAGATTTTTTTTAAAAATTAATTCCAGTCTGGTTTTCACTTAAGACCTCTTTAACATTTTTCTGGTTCATTGAAAGAGATTGCCACATGACAGTAATCTCGCCAGATTGTACTGTATACAACAAAATTGTAATACAATATAATATTTTCACATAGTTCCATCTGCTTATTTTACTTCTTACCTTTCTTTCTTCCAAAATGTCAGTCATTTCATCCAATTATACTTTGTAAAAGTTTACATTTTAAATATTTTTAATTGACTTTTCGTCATCCAACCGTTCAACGTTTCCAACCCACCTTGAAGCATTTTTTATTCACATATATAAATACCATCACGCCGTTTCTTTTCTGGGTATCAGTTGTAGCTTCGTTAAATTTTTTTTTTAAATCAGAAAACCCCGTTAAAAAGGACTAGCATATTTGTTTTTTTTAATATCGTGTAACGGCCCAGTATTAAATCCCGCCCTGTATTCACATTAAAAACACAATATCTCATCCCCCAGTGGCTACATTCAAGAGACGCTATTTAAAATCACCACCGCTTACCTCCAAAAGGCGCTTTTACAAGTCTCAGGTGTTCCCAGATGAAACAGACCAATTCATTGGCTGGCCACAATGGGAGGATTCTGGGTACTAGAGCTAAACAAATGGGACAGATCTCTTGGGATGTTCCGGAGACGTTTGCAAGCTTTTTATTAGTTGTCATAGAGTGAGTTCTTAATGTCGGGTATTTATATCCCGCTGCGTGGGAGTTACTCTTAATATATAAAGAACGTGATTTACTAGTTATGTTTAACGATTCTATTTGTTAGCTTTGTAGTAAGGGTGGTTATTTTATTAAAATTTAATTAATAGTTAAACAATGTATTTTTTTAACCTTTCCTTCCCTGTGTTGGGTATCTTCTACACGTTGCTTCTAATAACCATCAATATCTCTATAAATATAATAAATACAAGGTTAAGATTTTAGGTATTCCTCCATAATATATTTACGCATTGATTTAAAAAATAATATTAAAAATAATCAGAATTTATCGACTACATCGTAAGTATTTTCTGAATATCGGAAACAAATTCGCATTTAAACGCTGTGAGTGCCTCGATCTTGGGTCTTAACGATAGGTGAAGAGTATGCGGGAAGCGCGACACTATATTCGCATCTCACTTTTGCATACTTCACTGAATAGCAAGGAGCTCAATTGTCTCAACCTCGCAAGTGTAAGCCACGCCCGGGTTAGCCACCAACCCTGCCGTGCCACAGTAGCTGTTGGGCTGGCAACGAGACTAGCTCTACGCCCGTTCCGTGAGCGTTGCCAGATGGTTTTTTAATGTTTTCAGCAAATAAATCTCAATTATTATAATTTTTAACTTCAATTATAATTAATTAAGGGGATTATCTATGAATGTTCTTATTTTTCCGATTTAAAATCGCAAATTTTTTATCGCGTACTCACTACCCAACACCGGAGCGCGCGTTTCAATTTTATCACCGTAAGGGAAGGGTTAAACTATAGTTTCGAGGATTGAATATATATTACTTAAATATTAACGAATACCTAGAAACGTTAAGTTTAAAAATACTCTATAGAGCAGAGTACGTGCACTGAGAAAAATATTATAATTTATGCTATGACAATTGACAATATATGGCAGAATTCGGTATTAATTGATAAAGGAATGAATTTGAAATTCAAAAGAAAATTTACAGGAATTTAATAAAAATATTCCCTTTATTTTATTTCTACAATATTTATTCGGCTATTTACAAAGAGAATAAGGTTCGCTGACGATATTGCTATGGTTGCTGAAAGTGAAGAGGAACTACAAGAGGCCTTAACAACTATGGAAAGCATTCTTCAAAATAACTACAGTATGAAGATAAATAAAGACAAAACAAAGCTGCTGACTGTAGGCCGAGCGCAACACCAGATGAGAATAGTGATGTCGGGTAAACCACTAAAGAACACCAAAGAGTTTGTCTACCTCGGGAGCAAAATAACATGGGACGGTCGGTCTAAGAGCGAGGTCGACAGCCGTATACATCAGGCCAGACTTGCATTTAATAAAAGGTCGAAAATAATAGAATCAAATAATATAGACCTAAAACTGAGAATACTCCTCATCAAGACCTATGTATGGAGTATCTTGATGTACGGCTGCGAGACATGGTGCCTATCCGAAAGAGATAGACGGAGACTAGAGGCTTTTGAGATGTGGTCCTATAGAAGACTATTAGGAATTTCCTGGAGAGACCACATCACGAATGAAGAGGTTCTCCAACGAATCGAAGGAGGAAGGCACCTGCTCAGGATCTTGTCCGAAAGGCGTGCAAGATGGATCGGTCCTATAATACGACAAGAGGGCCTTTTGCATGCCATAATGGAGGGTATGACCGAGGGGACAAACTCTAGGGGACGCCCACGCCGAGAGTACCTGGAGGACCTGTTGGTGGACGTGCGCTGCTCAACATATACAGATTTAAAAAGAGCCGCACAGGACAGGGAGGAATGGAGGAGAAGAGTTGAAATTGCTACAAACCAGTCTTAGGACTGCAACCACAGAGAGAGACTAAGAGAATTACATGGGGTGACAATGTATGACAGAATACGTAAACAAGTTATTCGGGATGAATGCGAAATGAAGACTAATGAGTGGAAAAAAATGAATGAGATTGCTCTGAAATAGTTTGGGCATGAAGAATGAATGAACAAAAACTAAATAAACGAATTTATAGCGTAAATCGGAGGGAAAAGCTTGGCAAAGGAAGACCAACAAAAGTATGGTTGGATCAAGTAAATCGTATTTTGAAAGGGAGAAACGTAAATGTTAAAGAAATCCAAGGAGATGTATGGATGCTGAAGAGACGACGGATGTATCGAGATAGGAATGTCTGGCGCTTTGTCGTCTCTATCTGCCCCGACAGGGAAATGGCTTGATGATATGTATGTAAACCTTTTTATGTTGATCATGTCAACAAATACGTAGAAGACCTTCGAGTCTCAGTTTATAAGTCACTTGTCTTTCAACCCTGTGATGTGTAACTAGTACACATTGCTTCTAAAAACTTTAATATCTCTATAAGTATAATGAATACTGGGTTCAGATTTAAGGTATTCCTCCGTAATATATTTACGCATTGAATGAGAAAAATAATATTAATAATAATTAGCACTTATCGGCCACATAAGATATATTTTGTGAAAATCGGGAATAAATTCACCAATACAATCAAACGTAGAAGTAGAGTGAGAGTGAAACGTAAATAGCGTCACTTCCTCACTAATAGCGGTTTTTTAGAATGAATATGCCAAACGACGTAGGCATATTCATTCTAAAAAACCGCTATGGGTGAGGAAGTGACGCTATTTACGTTTCACTCTCACTCTACTTCTGTATATGGGAACTCAAGAAATATAATCTCAGTTCGCTCGCTTCTCTCGCTCAGTAGCCAGCGAACTTTCGTTCGAGGTGGTCGTCTCGCCTGTTTTGTGAACGTCGTCCGATATTATTTTTTCATGTTTTCAGCAATTAAATTTCAATCATTATCCTCAAATTTAATTAATTTCAGCAATTGGCTATGAATATTCTTATTTTTTCGATTTAAAATCGCTCATTTTCACATGTGTATTCAATACACAGCACCGGAACGGGCGGATTTTTTAGCATAGTAAGGGAAAGGAAAAGGGTATCTGTCTGGTTTATACTTCTGAGCTTTTAAACATTTTATTTGATTTAGAATATGCCACGTGATTATAAATCCGCTTAAAATGAATGAATATTAAAACAATATGTGTATGTTGTTTATAGTTAAGGCATTAACGTTGTGGAGGTTTAAAGACATTGTAATTTATTTTTAACAAACACTGTTTAATGTGTATACTAAAATCTTTTAGAAAATACCAAAAATCTAGTATTATATACATTCTCATATAGTATTTACTAAAATAAGTACTTAATAATATTTTCAGTAATAAATTACGAAAATATTAATATCTTTGAACCAATATTCGGTGTTTTCCTCTCTCCTGTTATTAAATTATTTAAAAAATAAGGTGTTCACTTTTAAGATGGTACTTTATGAAAAATATTCTTATGAATTTAAGATTTTTGTCACTGAATAGTGCAATAGAAATCAATTGGTTTTGTGTTACCTTTAACAGGAAAAAATCAATTGACTGATTTCCCGATTGGTTAAAATACAATCAACACAAATGTTTTAAACCACTTAAGCAAATACGAGAAAGCTTGAGTGTAGTTTGAAATAAAATCAACCGTCAAACGTTCTAGCGAATATGTGTAGGTTACACGAGTTTGAATTGAAAAAATGATTAAGAAATAAAGAAAGTATGATAATACAAATATAAATTAGTCAACATTTTCATCAACATTACCATCACGACATACCCTTATTGAGAAAGGCAAATCTAGCAGATTTACATTTTATCGTCAGGTGCAGGTTATCTTTTTGCACCACCCATGAATTCTTTGGTATTCCTCTGGTTGTTATTTGAGGAATATTCATGGAGATTGCCTGTTTAATTGTTATGTTTTATATAACATGGTTGTTGTTTTATATTAAGTGATCCGAAAATGCCAGTAAAGGTAAAAGGAAAAGTATACCAAACAATTGTCAGACCCGCACTCCTCTATGGCTCCGAATGCTGGACGATGTATACCTCTTACTCTAGGCAACTAGAAACTGCTGAAATGCGCATGCTAAGATGGTCAGCAGGTGTGTCCCTAAGAGACAAAATAAAAAGCTCACGCATTCGTGGAAGCCTGGGTGTTACAGACATCAACAGCAAGATGGAGGAGAGGCAATTGAGATGGTATAGGCACGTTGGACGCAGAGCACCCGATCACATTGTGAACCAGGCAATCTCCATGAATCTTCCTCGAATAACAACCGGAGAGAGACCAAAGAATTCATGGGTGGTGCAAAAAGATAACCTGATGCAGAGGCACGGCCTGGGGGACGTAGTCCGGGACAGAAGAGCATACAGCTTGAGGACGAGGAGAGCTGACCCCAACAGTCTTCGCAGACAGTGAGTCGAGATGGAGCCAGGGAGAAGAAGAAAGTTTAGGAACTGTGTTCCTTAAAGGAGAGATGATGATGATGGTTTGTTGATAAATAAAACTTGTTTAGATCGCAATGCGGAAAGAGAAGTTTAATTGATAGACGTAGGTATTTATACTATTCTAAAATGTGTGCGGGAATGCGCGCACGATATACCACCGTCTCGTTTCAACATCCACGATACGATTCTTGTCGTATGTAGGTATCATTCTGTTTTGGGAACTGGCGCGACAGATGTGTTGCCTTCTCGCTCTAACATGGAAGGCGCTCCACGCCTGATAGTGAGTTGAATGACCGGCGTGTGGACCTTGCACTTGTTTGTTTCAAATTGTTAAGGTGTGCAAAGTTCGTTTCGCCGGTCATTGACCGCGCATACGAACGCCACAAAGGGATGAATGTGAACTTAAGTCTTATGTGCTAAGTAAGATGGTTTTGTTTTTTTCAATATTATTAGTTGGTTTTGTAGAAGTTGTATTGTAATAAAAAAAATTATAATACAATACAATAGTATATTTTCAAAATCAAAACGTGCAAACCATTAGGTATTCAACGAACAAACGGAAATTCGTGCGAACCCAACCCTAATGATTTCACCTGTCCTTGCAGTGGCCACAATATTCACTTTCTCAATTTGCCGATCCGATTTATATTCTAATCCCTGGTTCTTTCACGAAATGCCCTCAAAATTAGGGTCTCTCAGTGTACAGTATAAACAATTCAAATGCTATTTTTCCAAATTGAACCTTCAGAATATCATCGTTTTTTTTTTGTTTTTGAAACAAAATCGTTTTGAGTTTAATAATATTTCGTATCTTTTGAACAATCTTTTCTTTTATTTTTGATCCTTTATTATAAAGAAAAGGTGCAAAGTTTTATACTTGAAACGTCTGCTGAAGTTTGTAATAAAATTGTAATGTTAAAAGACGACCTAAACTTGAAACGTAACAATTGTTCTCGTATTTTGAAGGTCGATTAAGAAAAAAAACTATGTAATATGTATTAAAGAAAGGAGATCAAATGAAAGTTGACATGATTTATATTATTAATAATTTTAATATTAACTTGATAAAATTAAAATTCAGCAAGAAGTACAAGGTAACAAAATAAAAAAAAATTACGTTATTCACACAATTTGCAATGAAAGAGAAGGGTATAACATACGTAGTAATGCACACAACAGACCAATGCTTAAAAGGCCCAGGGTCGTATGTCGTGCAAGAAAAAAAACAACATTATATACTCCATGAACACGCTTTTATAACTCAACACGCTTTTATAACTCAACATATAGTATATTCTTTCGATAATAATCGAATCGATAAATGAATTCTTCGGATCTCCATTCACGGATAGTTTAATTGTATATTTACCGAGCGGCGAGTCATTTTGTTTCTCCCGTGACATCTGAACTTAAGTTCGTCATGGCAATTTTTTTATCTGCCTCAAAGTGTGAGATATATGGGTGGCGTGCGCAGCTTTAGGAATCTCTTATAAACAACCTTTTTTGGGAATATATGAACACTAAACACATATATCTTACTCTATGTAAAGCCGAACATCAGACATCGAATGATCTACAAATAGATTTCTTTTCTAAAGGTAAGTTTTCTACGGTTTTCTTATAAAATAAGTTTTTATTTTTCTAAATATATGTATATGCAGGGAAGCTTCTAATCTAAAGGCTGCTGCTACCGCCTTTTTATCCTTATATTTATTTTACTGTCATAATTTTTTTTTATAATATTTATAACCTGTCAATATTTTAAGACTCGAATCTGGATTTATAGTCCCATTCAGAAGAGGTCGCTTTCTAAACGGCGCTCCATAAATTGTCTTTTTTATTATTATTTCCCTTTTTGTCATTTAGGCTGAGGCCACACCAAACTGCTTCGTTAGGTGCTAAGCTAGGTTTTACGTGACTCATATACTAGGTGACTTCATGCTTAGCCACACCAAAGTGCTTCGCACAAATTCATTTGACATTTGGCAGCGGTAGAGTCAAACAATGATGCCACTCTCAAAACTAACTAATTTCATTACAACTTACCTTGTCTTTATTTACTTCCTGTGTAACTTCATTCCAAAGTGATTTTATTACAGGTACATTTTTGTATAATTTGCTCGATGGGTTTCACAAAGGCTCCCTTTTATACACAGCTGTTTTTAAAACTTTCGCCATCTTGTAAAATCACTTGGTGACACAATAAAATTAACCAACACATCTGTTCGTTAGGAGATTCACTCGGCGACTAATCGTCATGTAAGCATGCAGTGTGGTCATTGCGATAGTATGCGGTGCGTTGATTCGCCAGGAGATGTTGTCTAGCTCGCAGCGTAGCTCTAAGCATTAAGCGAGGCTCCTACCTTTGTGGCCTCGGTCGTAGAGATTACGCGCTCATAATAAGTAAAGATTATTTCGATCTGTTTGTGTAGATCGCGTTGGGTGGGAATTTATTTTGTCCCCCATAAAAATTGGATGGGGGTGGGATTAAACTGAATTAGAGTAAATATACACACATACACGTTCTTCCTTTTTCATTTTGTATTAAAAATAGGTTTTATACAAATAAAAACATCTTTACGATTGAACGAAAGAAAAGATCAATACAGAAAACATATCAATACATTATTTGATAAAATGTAAGGATCAAGTTATATCAATAACACATTGACATTTCAAAATCTGAAGTTGTTAATATCAACAAATTTTTAATCAACAGCAAATCCATATATCACCTCCGACCTAGTTGGTAAGACGGCCTCCTTAGCCCAGTTATTCAGACACATGTCTCCAGCCCGGGGGTTGTGGATTCGATTCCCGTTTGAATCCAGATTTTTTTTTAAACGATTACAGTCTAGTTTTCACTCAACCGTCCTTAATATTGTTCTGTTTGGTTGAAAGAGATTGCCACAAATCGAATCAGGGTTGTTCTGTATACAATGAAAGCGTTATATCATACAACACATCAAATTTAAATATTGTTTAAATTAAAATGAACATAAAGAAACAAATACAAATATGCATTTCGCTTCCGTTTTCTAAATTTCGACACAGAATAAGCTCAACAAGATACGTTATATGTTACAAAGTTTCAGTTATTATACAAATATAAAACAATTAAACGATTAGCCCAATGTACGGTTTCATAGTTTTCTAAACTTTTCTGAACTGTTATAAAACGCTGCTCGAGGACAAATAAATGAAAAATGTATGTATGTATTCTCAAAAACTTTAAAAAATTGGGAATAATGCGTACGAAAATAGGGGAATGGAATGTTCAACGCATTTAAATATTATGTTCAACGCACTTTAATTATGCTTATTGACTTTTTACTTCCTCACAACACTTATCGTTTATTTTATTGAATTGTGACATTCCTTCTACATTTCAACAGTCAAAATATCCTTTTGATACACAGATTCATAAATAAAACCTATATTATAGAATTTAACATTGACGTGTAAGCAGTGTTAAATAATATTAAAAAAGCAATATAACACAACTAATCCACATAATTCAATCGATTCATCCCATTTAGCACAACAATACCGCCCTGGCACATCAACTGATAGCTGAATGTCAAACTATATAATTTTTTTCTTGTGACTGTTATTACTAGTTAACCAGGTTTTTGTAATAAGAGTGAAAACGGTCATTTTAGGTCAATTTTTATGTGCTGATAACGAATATGAACTTGAAAATGTTCCATCACGTACCTTTTAAGAGAAAAACTTGAAATTAGTTTTTGACTGAAACTGAAACTTTCGAAAGATAAAAAGTTCAAAAAAAAATTAAGTGTTGAAGAACTAGAAGCTTGCAAAGCCTTTGGAAGAGTTGTTAGTGGTTTCCTAGGTAATAATAAAGCTGAAAATTACGAACAGCTTGTACAAGAACTCTTGCAGTTAGCAGAACCTAGGATGTCGAATGTCACTGAAAATACACATCCTGCATTCCCATCTAGACTTTTTCCCATAGAACTTAGGAGCTCTAAGTGATAAAAAAGGAGAAAGATTCCATCAGGATATTCACAGAATGGAACAACGATATCAAGGAAGGTGGGTTTCTAATTTGATGGGAGACTACTGTTAGTTTTTTTTTAGAGAAGGTGACACAAAGTACAAGAGGAAAAATAGCTGAAAGTATTTTATATTTTAACAAAAGAATGTTGCTACTAATCTGCTTATGGCTGTTCTGTAATGTAAGGGCTTCTAAGTTATCTAATTTAAGTTTTCATTCAATTTAATATACAATCTCTAAAAAAAAGTTGATTCCATAAAATTTATATATAAGGCTATTTTTAACAAAAAAATTGGCATACAAAGTAAATTTTTCTTATAGTTATTATTTTTATTCTATTTTTTTTATTTTCCTATGTAACAACATTGCATTCTGCGTCTAAATTTAGTATTTAAGGAATTTATTTTCATTGTTGTAATTACGACTTTTGAAATGCTCAAAAAACGTACTTATTTTATTAAAACACTCCCTCTTCTGTTACAAAAAATGTAACGTGTTACAAACTTTTCACTGCGATTTTCGTAATCAGCAGGATCGATTTAGTAAGAATCAGCTAATTTAATATCTGTTGCAGACAAAAAGTTAAATATATATTGTAGAAAAAACTCAATAATACAAATCAAAACCTTAATCAAGAATGAAATGTCAATAAACAATTTAGAAAAATTTAAAGGACAAAATCAAACATGCATGTAACAATCAATTGTACATTTTAAAATAATAACACATTCGGTTTAGTGATGGTAACATTCGGCTTAGTGATGATATGTGATGGTAACACATTCGGCTTAGTGTAGTGTACATGTATGTCTGTATAAAAAGACACCCCAAAAAGGGTTATCTTCCTGTGATTATTAAAGCTCCACACGCGACCCATACTTTTAACACTTTGAGGCATGACATTTCAAGCCACATGTGCAGCAACAGCTAAAGCCCTGACATAACACCACATCCTATTGGATCGATAAGGAACAATCAATTTATTATATGAAATCGATCTCAAAGTTCGACTCTTCTTTGAAGGAACATTTCTGGCATATATTCGATATATGGAATAAAGACATCGAATTGAGAGACCAAGTTTGACATCAATCCGTTCGTGACACTTGAGCGTTAATTTTTTAAAATTTAACAAGTGTTAATATAACATTTATTTATTTCTAGCATACGAAAAATACGTCGGAATTTTATATTAATCCATTCCACGTAAAACTTGACTTTTGTGTAGACATATGGTACAGCACTGGGTAGAAAACGTTCGACTTCAAAAATCTTGGAAAAGGGGTAGAAGACACAAAACCACCCGAGATAGAGAAGCTGCTTTCTGGAGGCTTTGTATTGTATTATTTAACTATATTTTCGTTGAAAATATTAATACCTGGTGGGTTTATTATCAAGTTAAATCGTTTCCAACCAACCATGAAAGTCTTAAGTGAAAATCAGACTAGATTTTTGGTTACCAGCGGGGATCGATTTAGGCCTCAGAAGTCATCAGCTCTGTTGAAACTTTACGATGATATAATGTTAGTATAATAGTATAAATACAACACATAATAAACGTGTCTATGTTTCAACTGAAGTTGTAAAAGTGAAGTGAAGGACGCAAAAGAAAAACTCTACACTTTTTGAGTATCTTAAAAAAATTGCATACACTAAGAATCCTGGTCCTGAATGGTGGAGGATTGCCTCAAAAATTGGCTGAGAAGGAGAGAATGTAGACGCTCACCGATTAGTCTTGTAATACAAGGGTAATCCCTCGATTCATGCGGTCTCCTAATGGAGTTAATACGTAAATTCATTTTAAGGCGGTTTATTTTGTTTGAGATTTTAAATGCATAACAGTGGTATCTATTAAGTTATAATTTGGTTTCTTAACCAAAAAAATTACACACATCTGTAATAACCACAACTGTAAAAATGGAAAATTCATCTAGATAGACTGAGAGAGAGAGAGAGAAAAAGTGATTTTGAATAGGCACAGCTAATTGTTAGAACTTAATTTATTTTTCTTCAAAAAAATAAATCATACTGCTCTAAATGTGTTTTTCGTTAGTTATCACTAACCACTTATATTAAAAATAAATTTAGCTTTTTAAACTAAGTAAGAATTTAATATCTCGAAATATGTAACGAATCATCTTTTTTTTCAAATCATTATATTTAAAAGCTCTATTTTACAAAGCATTTTATTTAAAAGCTCTATTTTACGAAATATTATATTTAAAAGCTCAATTTTACAAAGCATTATATTTAAAAGCTCAATTTAAAAATCATTATATTTAAAAGCTCTATTTTACAAAGCATTATAATTAAAAGCTCTCTTTAAAAGCTCTCTTTTACAAAGCATTATATTTAAAAGCTCTATTTTACAAAGCATTATATTTAAAAGCTCTATTTAAAAGCGCTGTTTTCATCGTATACCAATTACCTGTGTAAATTGTGAGTTTACTGTAATAACTGTATCAAAAGACAGCCACTTTAAAGATATAGACAAGAGTGGAGATAAATCGTTTTGAGCCATGCAGGTGATCAGGTGTTTACGATCTTTAGTTATAAAGAAACCCACAAAGATTAAGAACTTTTAAGCTATATTTATTTACAAAAAATCACTCCAAAGGTATTTAATTGTATTGTGATCACACAATGTTCAAGTTTGGGATGCACGAACTAAAAATGTTAACAAGGAGCCTAATTTTTTTTAATATAATGAACATCAAGACCTATCTGGAACGCTCTAAAGTTTTTTCCAATGTGAAAATAATTGAAAAATCTAAAAAAAAGTGTCGCCCTAATATCACATAATTATTCATGGATAAAAATAAATGTCACAATATTTTCACTTTTGTAAATAAAATGAGTCCCGCGCTGTTAAAATCAAATTAAAATAATTTATTTTTGTTGACATCCTGATGTAGTGTACAATAAATAAAAGTCGCGAGTGAAGATTTTATAGTTTTAACATTCAGTTGTCTATTGATGTGTCAACGCGGTATTGTTGTATTTATTGCTACATTTCGTTAAAAAAATCAGAAGAATTAAAAACCGTAGGTATAATCAAATTGAAATTTCTCATACTGTTCATCAGTAATTACTGCGAGGGAGTACGATATAGAACAAATGGTATATAAGATAATTGGATAGAAGATACTCACTATCGCATAGTTTTACTAAATGTTGCCACAGTGAAAATGTATATTTAAACCCATTATCTGAGTCAACCAAATTGTAACAAGAACTGCTTACAGAGGATACACAAACCGCAAACAATTATAAAGGAAAAAATCGAGAATATGGCTCGTTAATGAAGTTCTAATTATATACGAGTAAATTGAACATTTAAATTTCAAATGTTTTAAAAATACTTTCTCCCATTTTGTTAAACGTATATTAAATATATACTCGTACTACGATTAGAAGGGCGTATGATAAACCGGGAACAGTGAATACAAATTGTCCCAAAAAATATATTTAGTAATAAAAATTCACATAAAATGAAAAAAACAAGTGAAATAAAAAACTTATTTTATATTTTGTGTTCACCACAGGTTTAATTTAGGTTCCCAACTAGTTTCGAAGACCACCGTCTTCTTAGTCAGGTGAATATAAACTAAGTTGCTAAAATATATTCTGTACAAGTGTAAATAACCTAATATAAAAGAGGTGAGGTAGGGGGAGTGAAGTGGGGAGAGATGTATTGTAATACAATGGTGAATGGGGCTGGGAAAAAATATGTGAAAGTGAATGTGAATCTTTAAGACAGGGGGGGGGGGTTTAAATTGGAAACATATTAAGCAGAGGGCTATTACGAAAATTGGTTTGGTTATTGAGGATATTTAGACTTAATTTTATAGATTTTTTAATCTCGAGAATTTCCAAATTGTCAAGATGCAATCCCCATCGGTTTATATGTAGAATCCTCTAACCACGATTAATATCGAACGAATGGTTGTTTTCAATTAGGTGGTTATCGAACTCTGAAAAATTATTGTTGTTCAGGCATCTTAAATGTTCCTTAACTCGTTTTTCAAAATTTCCTTTCGTTTTGCCAATATATTTTTATTTTACTCATTTTTTTTCTTTTATGTAAAAAATGGCACCACAAAGTGAAACTTTAGTCTTTTCGAAGATTCAAGAAATAAAAATTCAAATTAAAGAAGTTAAAAGTAGATTTTTTTTACTATTGTAAGTATTCTAATTGATTGCCGCTCTAGTCCATGTACTGCTGATACCAATAATTGTTAACATCACGAATAATTTGTTTTGGTATTTGGGCGCATTATCTTTCAATGGCTGCTCTCAATTGATTACCTGTTGCCGGTTTTGTGTCCATTGGCGTGACGTCTAGGAAGTGTGGGGGTATTTAATGCTACATCTACGTCTAATCTATCTGTTCGGCTAATTTGCATCCATATACGCCCTTACATCACGATGGTAGTGGGGAGGTACACCATCTTACTGGTAATAAAAGTTATCCTCATTCCTAAACTCGTATAAATCGGGTACATCTACATATTGTAGATACTCGTATATTGTGATGACTCTAATTAAAAAACAAACATATTTATATAAAAGTAATGCATCATGTCATATATACATTTGTTTAAATAAACATCATGTCATATATACATATTTATATAAAGATAATGCCTCATGTCATATATACATTTGTTCAAATAAACAATCGAACACTTTAATGCATTGGGTGTTAAGATAAGTTATGTCCGTTTTTTTACAATTTAAAAATAAGCACCAAAAGTAAAACCAAATGGTAAAGGTTATACGTCATTCGAAAGAAAATTTTCTGCTCTACAAGAAATTGTGTTTGCTTTTACGTTACATATATAATTTTATTTGATTACAAGCCTTCGAAATGGAATGTCAAGTAGACGAAAGTGAGCATTTTCGACACCTCCAGTGGACTTCGACGAGGAACGCTTAAACCATATTATTCATGAAGATCCCCTTCAAACAACCGTCGAGTTGGCTGAGCAGATGAATTGTAGTCATATGACTGTATACCACCATCTTAAATCAATGAGAAAAGTTCAGAAGTTCGGCGATTGGGTTCCACATGTTTTGAGTTAAAACAACAAAAATCAACGTTCGACAATTTCTGCTGGTTTGCTCGCACGTCATCGAGCTACGCATGGCCACAATCAGAGGTTTATTTACCGCATCATTACTGATGATAAAAAATGGTTTGAAAATGGTGGTGAAAAAAAAATGGTGATGAAAAATATTTGAAGGGGATCTTTATGAATAATATGGTTCAAGCGGTCCTCATCAAAGTCCACTGGTCGTCCGGAACGTGGACGTGTCTTTTAGATCTAAGTTACCGTCTTTGACGGTAACTTAGATCGACAAGCTGTCCTTTAATTCATAGCATCTTCACCGTACACTTCGCAAATATCGCGAGCAGCTTTGAAATCTTTATTCCCTCGATTGAACGCGAACAGAAGGAGGTGTCGAAAATGCTCACTTTCGTATACTTGACATTCCATTTTGAAGGTTTGTAATCAAATACAATGATATATGTAACGTACATGCAAACACAATTTATTGTAGAACAGAATTTTTTTTTCGAATGACTTATAACTTTTACCATTTTGTAAAGTTTTGGTGCTCAGTTTTAAATTTGGAAAAAAACGGACAGAATTTATGTTAACACCTAATACAAACTCAAATAAATACTTATAAACTACATATCACCACACCGCGTTCCCTGCGGAGCGGGCAGAAAGAACAGATTTCCATACTTTTACATCCAAATACGCAACTCTCGCCTGTACCAAATTCATACATCTCGTCATGCACAATTTTTTTAGTATTTATACTTTTTATTTTACCTTCTTTCAAAATATAATCTACTAAATCCGGCCACGTTTCCCTCAATCTACCCATTCTACACACATCTTGCACTTCTGACTTGTATACTCACATAATAATTTCTCTGTCATCAATTCTTTTCACATGTCCAAACCATCTTTACAATACATGTATAACTTTTATGGTACATTGCCAGTTACTCTGAAAAGTCGATCAAAGTAGCTCGGTTGGGTATCCTCATGTATAGGATTGGGTATACACATGGGACCGAGACGTACTCTGAAGCAAAGAAAAAATAAATGCTTGTCTTCCTACGAGGGATGACTAGTATCGTTGTTGCTAAGTTGACAACTCCTATTGGGTCTCTAGGCAGGCTTTAAGGATCGCGCGTAGATCATCCCCGACAACAGGGGAAACTGAAGTACATTATTAGCATTACTACCTTGATCAAAAAGTTTTAGGACCGGCCACCGTGTGGCGCTGTCAGTCACCCGATTGGATTTTTTTTGTTAGGTTACCACATCTATCATTGACACTTCTCTCTAAATTTCAGCGTCATAGCTTGAAATTTGTAAAAGTTACGCTGTACTGAGTACATCTACCTTTGAGCGTGTTTTCGATTTTTTACAAGTTTGAAAATGGCATCAACTGTGCATCAACGAGTTTGCATTAAAATTTGTGTGAAAAACGGATTTAATGGTCCGCAGACCTTGGAAATGTTAGATAAGTGTTTTTTGGTGGCACGAACGCTTCAGAAGTGGTCGTGAGTCGTTCGAGGAGTAGCAGTCGAAAACCGATGAAAACATCGACAAAATCAAAGATATGTTGGCCGAAAACCGCAAATTGACCATCAGAGAGCTGGCAGAGGACTTGAACATCGCTTATGGATCCGCTCAAGACATTTTGGTTAATGATTTGGGCCTCAGACGTGTCGCTGCAAAACTGGTGCCGAAATACCTCAATTTTATGCAAAAAAGGACCGCGTTGAAATCGCGAAATACATGATTTCCATGAGTTTTTGACCAAAAACAACACGACTACTATCCAACAGCCTTTGAATTCACCTGATCTGGCTCCCTGCGACTTTTTCTTTTTCAACCGACTTAAAACACCGCTTCGCGGAATGCGTTTCAGCACCCGAGAGGATGTCATGAAAAAATCGAAGACGGCTCTGATGGATATATCGAAAATGGAGTACCAGCGGTGTTTCGAGAATTGGATTAAGCGCTGGCGTAAGTGCGTTGCAGTCGATGGGGAGTACTTTGAAGGGAACCATATCGATTTTGATGAATAAACTTGTACTTTCGATTTTATGAATAAAGTCCTAAAACTTTTTGATCAAGGTAGTATTCCATGTTGAGACCCTTATATCAATATCGCCTGTCCATACACTACCCAGATAATAGACCCTTCTACTTGATCCAGTTTCTCTGAGTTAACCCAGACATTGTGTAACCCATATAATTATAAAAGGACATTTACGTACATCACCTGTAAGACAGTAACCCTGGAAGCAAAGCTTTGAGAGTGGAGATACCAAAACTCAGATAGCTGGATAATACGCCAGAGAACTTCAGTACACTAAGTATACCTTTTTCAGGTGGGATACTGCTGATAGTGTTATATGTAGGTAGAGAATTCTGTGGGCTGCCAAGACGTATCCTGACTTGTAAAGTTAATGATGATGGATGACAGCTCCTTTGATTTTGGTTATTTTAAATGCTTTATCTCTTTCGTTCTGAGTTTCTCTTAGCTCTTGTATGTATGATTTTTTAGTGAGATACTGAAATATTTAACTCTATGGTCTAGAGTTATTACTTCCATTGTTGTTCAAATGATTTATTTATGGTGTCTTTGTATTCAAGTTCAGTGATTTCCTTTAAATCATATATTCGTTGTTGGCTTATAAATATATTTTATTCATATTTTTTCTCTTCTACGTCATGACTTTAATGCTGTGTAACGTGACTTATACTGAGGTTACTGTAGGTTTCGCACACATTTTTCTTAAGTCCTATCGGCTTTCCGCTGTCCTAAGAGCTTGTGGCAAAGACATACCCGTATTAATCTTCACCTGGTCACTCCAACGTAATGGTGTTCTACCCTTGTTCCTGCGATTCTCCACATTACCAGTAATCATGAGTTTCTCCATGTCCTTCTTATGCTAAATATGACCGAAGAACTAAAAAATGCGGCGAATGAAAGCTTCTTTGAGATATTAAGTTCTTGCAAAATTAAGGCATTTGTTTAACGTTCCATCTATGAAAGCTCAGCAGACGTCTCAAGCACCACATTTCGAAAGGGTCACTGATCATCGATGCCATTGATACTGTCTCTGTCCTTTATTGTTCAAGTTTCTGAGGCATACAGGAATAATGAAAAAATCAGGGTTTTAACGATACATTATTTCTCTCCTCGAGAGATGTACCGCGTATCCATATTTCTTATAGTATTTAAATTTAAGGGTTGTCAAATTTTGTGGTTTCACAATATTAATAATTATTAGATGTGTAATTATTATTCATACTGTGTTATCAATGTTTAATGCTTATGACATTTAATACTTTGACATTGACATTTTATTTTCTCGACATAAAAATTATGAATCAGTGGAAACAAATTCGTCCAAGAAGACATAAAAATATTAATTAAAGTGCTTGTTGCATCGGTTATCCAAGAACATGTATCCATCCAGTACCCGGCGGTAAGTAATACACATCGGGCTTAAGAAAGAGACTGTTGGCCATAATCGGCTAGCTTCGGATTTGTAGAGCGTCATCTTTATAATTCATACACGTGCTCCGTCACGAGACTGTTAGCGCATCGTGCGACAGAGACGACGCTCTACAAAGCCAAAGTTAGCCGATTATGGCCGACAGTCTCTTTCTTTAGCCCGATGTGTATTACTAACCGCCGAGTACTGTACTTTCATTAACTAATTGTTTAAACCTTTTGTGATCCAGATTTTTTTTAATTTACTCATATATGTAAAATGCATATCTGGCATGTTTTTCTTAAAATCTTTGGCAATTGCATTCATAAAATCTTCATTTAAATGTTTATTATTCAATTTTACATATTAACATAACACGAAGGCACTACACTCCACATAAAGCCGAATGTGTTACTATCACATATCTGTAATGGTTTCTTTGTAGTTCGACTTATCTTAGTTAATTTTCTGCGGTTTTCTTTCCTATGTATATTTTTAAAAATGTGCAGATGCGAGAAAGTTTATAGCCTAATGATCGCATCCATTTTTCAATAATTAAACTCAAGTTGTTTTTTTTTATATTTTTAATCTGTCAATAACAATGAGTTCGTGCCCCAAGTTAGAGAGTCTGCTCTCCAAACGGTACTTTATAAATTGTCACACACAAGTGGGAAAAAAAGTAGCGACGACGGACTTAAGAACTGAGGGTAGAAGTATTAATTTTAAATTATACCATCGCATAACCACGCAGTGGTTGTAGCCGGCGTGGTATTTGTTAACACAAGTTGTTACTTATTCAGGCCGGAAACTTTTGGGTCGTAGTGGTAGATCCATCTGTCGTCATAATAATAATAAGACGATGATTTTAGGGTGGTTTCGTTATAAAATTTATCCTTAAAACGGCAATTTTTTTTAATTTGAGAATAACATCGTTCAAATATATTTATTGCATCTTAAAATTTTAGAAATACGAACGTCAAACTGCCTTATTTTTTTTTGGTCGTATACCGTTCAATACACCAGAATTAACGTTTACAATTAAAGTAAGAGGGTTGCTAGAAGACAATATTGTTTTCAACCCCAGAAAGCGAGCCTTCGGGATTAGAGCTTCTGAAGTAGGCACGAAACCCGCGGGCGCCATTGAACGTGTTGGAAACAGTACCGCATGGCTAGTGCGAGCGTTGTTAGAAAATGAACGTTTTTTTTTACCAGACTGGCACCCTTTTTATTTCAAATTTTTAACGATGGCATGTTTATTTAAAATTTTGAACGAAAATAATTGTGTTAAAAATGTTCATTAAAAGAACGTATGAATAGGGATAAGGAATACATTACGTTAAACAGTGGATCTTTTACCCGACCCATATTTTATCTTTACTGAAATTATTAAGGAAACATCTAAACCCTTTGCGTGAACTTGTAAGGTTTATTTTGAAAACGGAATTTAATCACAAACTTCCCATTTAACTAGATTGATCCTTTTTACAAATGTTTTATGTGAGTTGGTTTGTTTTTGCGTAACTGATATTTATTAAATTTTTAATAAGTTCAAGTCATTAAAATGAGGGATTAAGTAAGTATAATATTTGTAGTGTTTAACCCTTTATAGGGCAAGTTTTTATTTTTGAGATATTGAGTTTTTTGTTGAATAAATCATTATTATGTGTATCAAATCAACTTTATTTCTTCGAAAATGTGTTTTAAAATTATTTTTTTTGGAAATGAGGCGGTCGTATATGAGACCTGTGCCCATTTCAGGGGTCATGTCAGTGGGAGCAAAAGTGACCAATGAATGTTTAGGTAATAATATCTAAGTTTAGGTTGTAATAGGAAATACAATTCTTATATGATATATAATGAATGGTGATTTACTTATAATACCTATTTACATTTTTGGCAATAAATTGACCGGATGTTTAGATCGTTGCTACTGAACATGCAGCTAACTTCACGACGATCCGTCTTAAATAAGACCTCTGCCCGTCCACTACATTTTCCAATTTGACATTTGTGTTACTTAAAAAGGTTTTATTAAGAAAATGAATCCTTATAAGTATAACCATAAGGGTGGTCGCATATGCCACCCATTTCTGCTTATGCCCGTTAAAGGGTTAAGTAAATAATTAAATGTAAGAACAAATTGAGGATTTTTTTCTATTTGGAAACATGATTTCCAGAAAAGTTAATTGTAGCATTTTTCTGCTGGGAACATGGTATTTATTGCTTTTATTAGTACCATTTCCAATTATATTGTAATTTTTCATTTTTTAAATGTGGTACTTGGTTTGCTTGATTTAATTTTTTGGTTTGTTTGATTGCTGTTTTCTTTTTTTTTTCAGGTTGTATAATTGTTGTAAATAAAATTAGATTTTTAAATTCCGACTTAAAATTTCATTAATAAAAAAATACGAAAGCCATAAAAATGGTTGTGCAGAGTGTTGTAATAGTACCAACCTTGATGTATTGAAGTGGAGTCTGGGCATTGTCAATGAGTGAAAAGAGCGAAATAAATGCTGTAGAAATAATTCTTTTGCGAATCGTGTCTGGTGTCGCTATGTATGAATGAGTAAAAAAAGATCTGAAAGTGGACTATTTTTTGTAGACTGATTTCAAAAGTAAAATTTAAATGAATTGGCAAAGGGGAGAGAGAGTAAGTTGCTAAAACAAACACATTGATCTTAAATGAATCGAGAGCGAGAAAAAGCAGAGAAAAAGTGAGAAAATAATGAAAGGAAATGTTTAAAGAAGTTTATCTTAGAGAAAAGAAATAAGTATGAGAAACGAAATAGTATGTATTATGAGATGTATGGATGTGGAAGAGGTAAATGATGTGTGCGTGTATAGAAAGACCTACAAATCAGTTCTCCCTGACAACCCCAAAATGTGCATGGGTGATGGAATGTATGATTGTTTGTAAATAAATTTTGAAATCGTGAATCATTTGGGTATTGATGACCCTCATGACCTAGTTGGTAAGGGGCTGGTCTTCTACAAGGGGGTTTTGGGTTCGATTCCCGATGGTACCAAAAAACGATACCAGGCTGGTTATAGAGTTCGTCCGGTGACAATACTCGCATGCGTTAGACGTTTGCAAGTGTTGTTGCTTGTTCAACTTTGGTGGTAATACCAATGAGTGAGTAATTTGCCTATTTCAGTGGTAATGAACCCAAAGGCTCGATTACAGGACCTGTTTCCCGGCCACGCTCTTCAGCACGTTCATACCACGTATTCGTATATTTGTTGAGGGATATCATATGAAAAAATTGAAAAAAAATACGCGTTGAATATTTTTTTTAGTAATGTTTTAAAAGGCAAAAACATTATCGACTTCCACGGTTTAGTTGGTAAGGCGCCTCTCTCCTGGTTTAGGGGTTCTTTGTTCGATTCAGGCTAGTATCCAATTAATTAAATCTGGTTTTTACCTTCAAGCTTTGTCAACATCTTTCTGATTGGTAGAAAAAGATTGAAACATGGAAATAACCTCTCCAGGTTACTCTGTATTCAATGAGAGTTTAATACAAAACAGAAATATTAGTTTTATAAATAAACACCTAAATAATTTTTGAAAACTAAAATATAAACAGTCAAATTTAAATAAATATTTAAGTAACCTATTATGACGTCAGTAAATAGATGTATTCGTGTACATTCGACATAAAGAAAGGGATGTAATCATATATTTTTGTCTCCCTTTTCCTTTCTTTATCTTATAACATCGTCTAGAAACGCGTGGAAAAATGTGAATAACAAAGAATATTTGAATATAATTATTTTGTATATTTTAAGTATTGTAAATATTTTTCACTGTAACATTTCAACACACACTCCTTATTACAGTAAAGACGAAATATTTATAAAACTTGTCAAAAAAATAAAAAATAGATATCAATGTAATTGTCATAATTCCCGCCAGGTGGCATTTGTTTGTTTTACGATTTTAAAATTTAATTGTTTTTTTAACAAATACAAATCAGTTATATTTTGCTTGAATTTTATTTCTATCTTATTTTTTTAATATGTTATTTACTTCCGATTTTTTTTCGTTAAAATTGAATTGATGAGGTGCCGTAACTGCTGAACAAAAAAATCGATTTTTTTCGCTAAAAATACTATAAAATAATGTATGAAAATACTTATAAAGACGACTTAAACAAAATAATTATGAAAAAAAAAATGTTCAGTGTTTTTTTTAAATTTTATAATAATTTTTTCGTGTCGTAAAACTTTTCAAAAATCATTGATTTATTTTAGTTCATCGATTATTCGCATGCATACATAAACAAAGTTTTCTTGACGATCATGTCAACACAATATAAAACAAAGAAAAAGTGAAATAGAAAATTCTTACCTTGTTCTTGTTTCTTCAATAATCGCAATCAGTCCAAGTGTGTCTTCAAAACATGGTTAAATAAATAAATAATACGAATTAAATTGAATGTCGACGAAAAAAAGTTAAAATTTTCTGTAAAATATTTAAACTTTTAAAAAGTCAAACAAGATAAAATAAATTTATCGAGCGCGTTGATAAAAATTGAAAATAAAATATTCGCTTATAATTTTTGACAGTAAATTTTGTGTTGTATATAAAATGGGGGTAGGGGGGTAAAAACACGCGAAAAGGGGGGTTAAGATTTGAGTACGCGAGTTAAAATCCCCTATACAAAACACACAGCGGTATAACTTCTCTTGCATACAGCTTTAGACTATTTGAAAGGTTTTCAGTGCTCGCTCTTGCCCCCGCTTCCCCTAACTCGCTAAGGGTTGCGCATGCGTTGAGAATTTTCGGCCAATCACAGAACTAGTTTGGTCCTACGTATTTGTAATCTCAATAGGGGTAGTTTTTGATAATTTGCGTGTGCTTTTGATGTGTCTGTGAATATTGCCCTGTTGCTTCGAATTTTGTGGGAAATGAACGGGAAAAAATATGAAAACTGGATTACTTTTTTGAGGTTATGTTGAATTGAGATTGAAATTCAAATTAAAACATTTTCTACAAAAAAATACTAATTAGCCTTTTTATTTTGTTAGACAGCGAAAAACCAAATTCAACTAAGGTAAAGAAGGTACATAAAAATAAAAACAAGAATCAAATATTATATAGCAAAACAAAAAAAAATGTTTTTTTCTTTCTTGAAACGTAATTCGAAATAAATATTTTTGCATAAAATATGCAATTAAAATACTACAAATTATATACTTGATCCCGCTACGTCTCAAAGCTTTGTGATAAAAATACAAAAAATAACTTTTCAAAATGAGAAATATTGTGTTAAATACATATTTTTTACAATAAAAGATTCACATAGTTAAGTTTTGACATTGTAAAAACTGCAATTAAAATAAGCTCAAAACTTAAACAAGAAAAAAATGTCAACTGCTAAAGCTACAAATTAAAATAATGTTTCATGATTTGCTAAAGCTACAAATAAAAATATGGTGTAGTTGCTAAAGTCGCGATCAAAAACTGTTTCAACTGCTGAAGCTATGAATATAAAAACTTTTCAACTGAATAAAAAAGCTACGAATAAAAAAATGTAATTGCTAAAGTTACGAACAAAAAAATGTTTCAACAGCTAAAGCTACGAATAAAAAAGTTACGAAAAGCTAAAGCTACGAAAAATAAAGTTGTACTGTTTACTAAAGCCACAAATACAAAAATCTTTTCATTACTAAAGTTACGAAGGAAAAATATTTTCACTGCTAAAGCTACTAATGAAAAAGTTTCTACTGCTAAAACTACGAGTTAAAATAAACAAATAATCATTTGCTACAACTCTGAATAAAAAAGTGTTTTAATACTTAAAGTTTCGAATAAGAAATGTTTCAACTGCTAAAGCTACAAATAAAAAAAAATGGTAACTGCTAAAGTTACGAACGAAAAAATGTTTCAGCTGCTAATTCCACGAATAAAAAAAATGTAATTGCTAAAGTTACGAACAAAAAATGTTTCAATTGCTTAAGCTACACATCAAAATGAAATTGTATTATTTACCTAAACTCCGAATAAAAAGGTGCTCTAATCACTAAAGTTACAAATAGAAAATATTTCAATTGCTAAAGCTACGAATAAAAAAGTTCAACTGCTAAAGCTACGAATGAAAAAGTTCAACTGCTAAAGCTACGAATAAAAAAGTTCAACTGCTAAAGCTACGAATAAAAAATTTCAACAGCTAAAGCTACAAATGAATATCAAATTGGTATATTAAAACATAATAAATCATTTTTAATGTTTTATTGAAGACCCAAAAGGTCTCTTGGTTTCAATTGAGTTTAACAATAAAACTTATATATATATAAAGCGAATTAGTTCCTATAACCAATTATAATCGGTTAGTTTGGTTTGTGGTTTATATAATTTGCCAAACTAAGCGGTAAATCCCGTGTTTGGTAATACGGCGTGAATATCGAGCTCAGGGATTACCCGACAAATTAATATAACGTAGGTATCATAGATAAATTGAATCACCTATATTTATAGGTACCGCAGTAGTCTAATGAAAGGAACATGCCTTTCATTACTGTGGATGTCTTGGTTTCAATGAAGAATTTGCTTTTAAGAAAGCAATTGAAGACACTCCATTTCAGGAGATTATATTAATTTGATAATTATATTGTATTAGGTGTTAACATAACATAAGTTGTGTCCGTTTTAATTCAATTTAAAAATGAGCAACAAAAGTTAAACAAAATGGTGGAGGCTATACGAGTACTTCATTCCAAAGAAAATTTTCTGCTCTACAAGATATTGTGTTGGAGTTGTCCTTTCATTCATAGCATCTTCACCGCACGCTTTGCAAATATCGCAAGCAGCTTTGGCAGCTTTATTCCCTCGATTGAACGCGAACAGAAGGAGATGTCAAAAATGCTCACTTTCGTCAACTTGACATTTCATTTTGAAGGCTTGTAATGAAATAAAATAATATATGTAACGTAAAAGCAAACACAATATCTTGTAAAGCAGAAAATTTTCTTTCGAATGACGTATAACCTCTGCCATGTTGTTTTACTTTTAATGATCATTTTTAAATTTAAAAAAAATGGAAACAACTTATTTTAACACCTAATAATACATGAACAGTTTATACACAAATAAATCTCCTTTCATCACAGTGATTTCCTACCCTCACAATCAAGTTTTATTTATTTACTTTATTTTTTTTTTATTTTGTGAAAAAAGGGGGTTTGATTCTCGAGTTGGAGCGCCCATGAAAATAGTTTGCTACATAAAGGACGCTATATATGTTACTTAATAGTTTTATTATTAATATTCCTTGGCATGCTTTAAAAAGCTACTGAACAAACTCTTAATTTCTAGTCAGTAATATAACGGGTTTCATTCCTGATTTTCCTTTCTTCTCCACCGTCCGTTCATTTTCCTTTGATTGGTGATATTTCACATTTACGAGTACTTTAATATGTACCATATATGTCAAAAAATGTCATAAATATAAAATGAATAATCATTTGAACATTTCTGTGTCCATGTAATTTGCTTTATCAACTTTTTTCTGGTTAGTTAGAAGAGATTGCCGCCAGGTAATAATCCCACCAGGTTGTATTTGCAATGAAGTATTAAATAAATAAATAATCCACTTGGACAGCAAGGCTAACTAACGCCTCCATTTCTTCTTTAACACTGTTATTGCAAATACAATCTGGCGGGATTATTGCCAGGCGGCTATCTCTTCCAACCAACCAGACAAAAGTAAATGAAGCAAGTTACGTGGTCGCATAAATCATTCAAATGACTATCCATCTCCACGAAATCCATAAACATATATGTGAGCACCTGCCCACGAACCCCGGACGGACAATCACCCGAATATTCCTTTTCATATAAAGTGAGATATCATCAATCAAAAGGAAAGGAAGGGATGGTGAACTGGAAAGGCCAATAAACAATTTCTGTTTGAGCATAGCGCTAATCCATAATTGGAAAGACGCTGAAATTTTTCGGCGAGATAAGAAGGGGTGGTGGGACAGTTAAGTATATTATACAATAGAGACAGTATGGGAATGTGGCGTATATTTCTAACATTCAACCTGATAATCATTAACAGATTATCGAAAATATACCTTTGATAAATCCTCCGATTCTTTTGGCTTATTGTTCGTAGCCAAAAAGACAGTTTGTAGAGGTGTATGGTTGCTGGAAGTGTGGAAGGACGACGCACAATAGGAAGAATCCCAATGCGTTGGACTGACGTGAAAGAGAGTGAGAAACGCAACTGGACTATCACCCTTAACAACTGCACTTCGAACCACGGAGTGCAGGGTTGAATGGAAAGGAGTCGTCGGAGGCTATCATGGGAGTCACGATGCTCTGTTATAAGCTACATGACAGGATGATGATTCACCTAAAGCTAAATGGGATACTGTCACTTATCGAAAGATTCACAAAGTTTGCTTCAAGTTTGTCTTCCCTTAAGTCGGTAAGTTTTTGGCGGTTTTCTTACGAAAAATACATTTTTAAACATGTGCATATGCGAATAACACCCAATTCACTAACCCCAACCTCCATTTTTTTATACTTATACTTAACATATTTTATTTTTTGTAATAAATTTATTTATCAATAAGGGATGGTTTCATTACGGAGTAAGAGCGCCCTTGAAGAAAATCTTCTTCTTCTTCATCTTATTTTAGGCCTGTGGGCCTGTTATGGTCCTGCATCATTATTTGCCTCTTGCGACGTCGACTGCCAGCTGTCTTTCCATCTTTTGGGAGGTCGTCCTGAAGGTCTACTTGCTTGGGGGATACTGTCCCTGGCCATTCTTACGACTCTTGGTTCCGCCATTCTGGATACGTGTTCGTTCCAGAACCTTCTTCTCTGTCGTCCCCATCTGACAATATCTTCAACTTCGCACGTCCTTCGGATTTCTGTGTTTCGTACTCTATCACGAAGGGTTTTGCCAGCGATACTCCTGAGTACCTTCATTTCGCTGGTTCGAAGGAGATTTTTGGTTCTGACAGTGTCGGCTCTGGACTCTATGCTGTATGTCATTATGGGGCGGACACAGGTCTTGTATATCCTCACCTTGCCTTGGATGTTCATATACTTGTTTTTCCAGATAGTGTTCTTTAAACATCCGGAAATAGCTGCGGCCTTTTGTGATTGTTCAAGCACTTCGCCATACAGGTCATTATTGCACATTATGCTAGCACCCAAGTATTTAAATTTTGTCACTTGTTCAATCGGTGTGTCGTGCTCTCTAAATATAGTCTCATCAATTTATTTTTATTAAATAAATTTCTTATGTAAATAGGTTAATTACTCAAAGTTTATTTATTTGTCATCACTGTTTAAGTGTTATTATATAAGAGAGTCACTTTAGTAAATGAAAATGTTGTGATATAATCAATCTTTAGACAATTTAAAGTTTTAACAAATTAAATTCCAAAAAAATTATAAACGGACACGGTGAAGCGTTTCGTAAAAAGACAAATCGCAACAATCATTCGGCGTTTCCAAGACATAGCATTTAGTAAATTAAATCTGTCAACCTAAAAAAAACACATGATCTGTTATCATGTCACACAGAACACACTCGCAGTAGCAATCTTCTAAAATATATTTTCTGTAAAGGTGTCTAGCCATTGCACTGTGGTCCATCCATAATTATCCGAGTGTTTTTTTAAGAGAGCACTGATCGTTTAAATTTTATTTGGAATATCACAATTTTATTTGAAATATTATTATTCAACCAATCAAATTGTGCCAAACCCAGACCTTTTGTAATCACAAAGTTCAAAGAGAATTTTTAAAATCCCGTAGTGATGGTACAGCATAATCTCGATAATCAGTCTTTTGTTGTCATATCGATTTCAGCTCTTTGATAAAAACACAACATACACTGATATTGCTCATTAATAAAAAAAGTCGTTATATTTAAACATATATACATACAAAAATAACATTTCCTTGTCGGGGTAGGTACAGAGGACAGAGTTCCAGTATTTCCTATTTCGGCACACATTCTTAGCTTCTTCTGCATCTATACATCTTCTCAAATATTTTTTATGATTACTCTGACTTCCTACGTTTCCGTCATTCAGAAGACCATTCACTTGATTCAACCATACTTTCCGTGACATTCCTCTCGGACGCCTTCCACTTGCGTTTGCGCTATATACCTGTTTTGTTACTTTTTCTTCTTTTACAGCGTACTCTAATTCATCTTACTAAAAACATCAGCCTTAAGTTCACATTCATCCTTAACCTTTCCCTTCCTGTGCTAAAAAAATCCGCGCGTTCCGGTGCTGTGTATTCAATACACATGTAAAAATGAGCGATTTGAAATCGTTAAAATAAAAATATTCATAGCCAATCGCTTAAATTAATTAAATTTGAAGTCAAAAGTGATAATACAATAATTGAAATTTAATTGCTGAAAACATGAAAAGAACATCGGCCGACGTTCACAAAATGGGTGAAAAGACCACCTCAAACGAATGACCGCGAGCTATTAAAGCGAGAGAAGCGAGCGAACTGAGATTCTATTTCTTCCGTTCCCATATACCGAAGTAGAGTGAGAGTGAGACGTTAATAGCGTCGCTTCCTCACCCATAGCGGTTTTTTTAGAATGAATACGTCACTACGTCACACACTGTCACACGTTTGATTGTATTGGTGAATTTATTCCCGATTTTTACAAAATATCTCTGATGTGGCCGATAAGTGCTAATTATTATTAATATTTTTTTTTTTCATTCAATGGTAAATGTATTACGGAGGAACACCTTAAATCTGAACCCGGTATTTATTATATTTGTCGAGATATTAAAGTTCTTAGAAGCAATGTGTACTAGTTACACATCACAGGGAAGGAAGGGTTTATCACTATATTCCATCAAATATTGTCCCCCCTTGTATTATTCTCAATGCACAAATTTCTACAACATTTATTCGGCTCTTTTATATCATTTTCAAGTCCAACTTTCACTCACATACATCAAAGTTTTTCTTCATTCACTCGTTCCACATGCCCAAACCTTCTTAACGTTCTCTTCAGCATCTTACATTACACATCCGCCTTAAGTTCACATTCATTCCTAGTCACTTCATTCCGTATTATGTCATACATTTTCACTCCGTGCAATCTTCTCAATGCACGCATTTTTAAAGCATTTATTCAGCTCCTTTTACGCTTTTTCCACGTCCACGTGTGACTCCCATTTATCAAAGTTGGCATTAAAATAAGATCTCACACATTAAAGTGGTAATCATAATAATATTGTGGTTATTTAAAAAAAATGTACTGGCAATTTCACTTAAAGTTAGGCACAAATAGTCAATTAATAAAAAATTCACTCCATTGTCAATGTGCTTCAAAGAACGAATCAAACAAGCGTTACATCTCTCTTCTGTGACATATTTCGTTTTTCGTGGTTTTCTGTTCTTTTCTTTTAAATTATTTTTTTCCCCTGTCAATCGATTTGGTGTTGGTTTTTGAAACGTTTTTATCGTAATTTCTTTTTTTGATTTTATTATTTTGATAAGGAATGTTTTTTTTTCTGTATATTAATAATGAGAGTGAAACGTGGACGTGGAAAAGTACTGAAAAGAGTAGAAAATATGTTGTAGAATGTATGTACTTATTGTAGAACAATACATGGGATGACAATGTATGATATAATACGGAATAAATTGAGTAGGGATGAATGTGAATTTAAAGCTGATGTGTTTAGTAAGAGATGAGGAACATAAATTTCAGACGATTAGGAGACGTAGAACAAATAAATGAAGAAAGACTTACAGAACAAATGCAAAGTGCAAATGTGAACGAAAGTTGTGGTAGAGGAAGAACAAAGAAAGTTGTGGTAGAGGAAGACCAAAGAATGTTGGGGTAGAGGAAAATAAAAAAAAGTTGTGGTAGAGGAAGACCAAAGAAAGTTGTGTTAGAGGAAGACAAAAGAAAGTTGTGGTAGAGGAAGACCAAAGAAAGTTGTGGTAGAGGAATACCAAAGAAAGTTGAGTTAGAGGAATACCAAAGAAAGTTGTGGCAGAGGAAGACCAAAAAAAGTTGTGGTAGAGGAAATATGGTTGAAAATGTAAAAAATCAGAGAAATCTTAGGAGATACATGAAAAGGTGTACTTGGAAATTGGAAAGTTTGGTGCTCTCTCATCTCTACTTACCCCGACAGAAAGATGACGTGATGGTATATATATGTATCAAAAAAGTAAATTGTCCATCTGTAACTAAAAAAAATCATCGTTAACAATTGTATCTTTTTTGGAATATTCCAAATGACAATCTCTTCCAAAAGATACACCATATTCAACACTACTAAATACTCATATAAAACACATCCATAACGTTGCAATTTTGTTAAGTAAATTGTTGTAAGACATTTACTTTAATAATTAATAAAATTAACAAATATATGAAATACGATATTAATAACATAAGTTATAAATATTTAAAGGTCCGATAAATTATTATCACCCATTCACGAAAATACTACAGTGAAGAAAAAAAAATCAAAACTAATTTGAGAGAGTTGGAATGGGTCTGTCAAATGTCCATACTTAAGTCCCACTCTTCACTGTCTAACAATTCACAAATTGTAGATGGATGTTTTGTGTCAATTTCAGAATTCAGTTGATGTCTTCAATATGTTTTTTAATATTTCAGATGAAGTCTATTTAATGCGATCGGTCTAGATGCTCCGAAAAACTTATGAAAAACCTGGATTTATTTATTTCAGACACATCAAAATAAAGGTGTATATTCTAAGATATAGTTGACTTGAGCATACCATACCACAGAGATTGCGTGACTACATCATTTTAGTTTTTGAATACCATAAAACATATTTTTTTACATTTCAACAACCTATACATTTTTACTTTATGGTGAAAACCAGATTGCTGTTGTAAATAAGCTAGGAGCATTCGAAAAGTAATTTATCGGAGAATGCTCAAAATTTCTTGGTTTTTTCGTATCTAAAACACTGAGATGCTGCGTTAAACAGGTGTAGAACGAGATCTTTACAATACCACGAAATAAGGAAAGATTGTCTTTCTGGATCATGTTGAGAGGAACAAAAGAATCCCTTCCTCAAATCAATGTTACTGGGCAAAATCGCGGGTTGACAGGAACTAATTAATATTCGCGAATGGGCGAGTTTGTTGACAGTTGAAGAGCTGCTTCGTGCCGCCAAAGACAGGGATATCTTCTCAAAAGTGATCACCAACGTCAGGTGGATCGGGCACGGTACTATATATGAAGAAGAAGACATATAGCATATACAAATCTACAAACTTGTTACTATTGTAATCCATCCTTTCAGTCTACCCCAAAAGGGATATAACGGAATGGTGTGTAAATACGTATAATAATATTAAACTTAATAATAAAAAAAATCATTTGAATCCCATCGCTTTCATGCTGCATTTGACTATCTCCCCTAGAGCGGGGTAAACTAGCAGCTGACGGCAATAACGGTAGCAATGAATATTATTTGGAAAGTCACGCGGACGGACGGCCAATGAGGGAGCGCCCGGCCCGTGGCCAACACACCAAATAAACGGACTACCATATTCCTCGCGAGTACTCGATGAGAGCTAAATTTGAATACAGTTCCAATTTAAAGTAGAGGCAATTACTTTGAAACTGTTTGAGTGTATTTTATTTTCGAGGAGCATTTCAGTCTAGTTTTGATTTCCTGCATATTTTCTAGAAATCTGATTACTTGTGGACTCGATTTTAATGACAAATGTTTCACAAGTCTCACTTTGATTTACTGCATATTTTCTAGAAATCTGATTACACGTGGACTCAATTTTGATGAAAACCCCCATTAAACAATTCATGCAGTTTTGATATATATTCGTAGATCATTTGATCTGGTCAGTTATCATGGTAAGTAAACGATTAAGGTTATGTTACATCATTTTAAATTATCTATAATTCATCACACAGTGGTTGGAAGCCGTGGTCTAACGGTAAGCATTCACGCTAAGCAAGCTAGCGCCCTAGGTTCGATTCTTTGCCGATTCAATTTTATACTGGTTTTACTCTTAGACCATTTTACATTGGAGTTTGAGTTATTCTTTACCTCATATGCTGCTTATCATAAATTCTTATAGTGCTATTAAATAACAGAAATCAAAACAAATGGTTGCCCCAGGTTCCATTGAACATTTGTTACACCCATGATGACATATGCAAACGAAACTTTAGAAAACATAATAAAACATGAAAACTGGCCTAGGGGTCTTATTACACCTAAGTTGACATATGGAATAGAAAATTTAGAAAATATAACAAAAATCAAAAACTGACCTTGGGGTCTTTTTACATCCAAGAAGACATATATGGAATCGAAACTTTAGAAGACATGACGAAGATTAAAAATTGACCTCGAGGCCTTATTACGTACACCCAAGATGGCATATGGAATCGAAACTTTAGAAAACATAACAAAAGTCAAAAACTGACCTCGGGGCATTATTACACCCAAGATGACATATAGAATCGAAACTTTAGAAGACATAAAGAAGATAAGAAATTGACCTCGGGGTTTTATTACATACACCCAAGATGAAATATGGAATCGAAACTTCAGAAGACATTACAAAAAAATAAAACTGACCTCGAGACCTTATGACACCCAAGATGACATATGTAATCGAAATTTAAAAAGATTTAACAATTAATTTTAAATAAATTGAGGAACTTGCTGAAAAAACGTTAAGAACTCAAAGAAGAAATTCTCAGATCCGAAAATTGTACGAATGACGAGATATCATCAGATTAGGATAGGGAAGAAGACAATTACTTTTACGTGTAGAAATAATTGAAACTGGTATAAATACCTCATGGTGTAGGTAGATCTTAACGGTAAACGTTACCACAAAAGTCATCCGAAAATATTCCGCAAAAATTAACGTTTCAATAAATAGGTTGTTCAAAAACACCTCACAGCATCAAAAATGTATCAAAAATATCTTCTAAGCTGAAAAATGCTACGGATAGCCTGGATGAATAGAGTCAGCCACACAAGGGTTCTTCAAAGATCCAAAGTTGATAGAGAGTTGCTGACTTATATTAAAATCCGAAAGGTGTCCTACTTGGGTCATGTACTTAGAGGAGCAAAGTACAAATTAGTGCATCTGATCATCCAAGGCAAAATAGAGAGTCAAAGAGGTGTTGGCAGGAGGCAAATCTCCTGGCTCTGCAATATACGTGATTGGACTGGCATAAAGGGCAGCGTTGGAGATCTTTTTCGGGTTGCCGGGGACAAAGATGTCTACTCTCAAGTGATATTCAACGTTGGGGGGACCTGACATGACACTGGGAAGAAGGAAGAAGAAGAAGCCGAAAAATTCCCAAAATATCCAAATTGTTCAAAAATACCTGACAGCATTGCAAATAGATTTCAAAAAATCCAAAAATTATTCAAAAATACCTCGCAATATTGAATATTCTCAAAAAAAATACAACCAAAAATATAGTTAAAGTTGAATAGCATCAAAATTTCCCAAAATGTTCGACAATACCTTCAACATCCAAAATTGTCGAAAGAAATTTATCGTTTTAAATTTAGTAACCTAAGAAGACAAGTTGAGAACGTCACAAAAATATAAGTAGGTGAGTGTGATCACAAGACAGAACACCAAAACTTATATTTTCAATTTCCAATTTGACAAATCCAGTGACGCCGCACATTCATACGGTCTCGTTCCTCAGGGGAGGATTTCGTTTTCAATATTCCTTATTCCACCGCAGGATTTGGGAGGGGTTTGTGTCTCTTGAAACAGTGGCACCTCTTTATTTTTGTCAAATCAAATTATATAATATATAACCTTTTTTTTATTAAAATCTGTAATTTACATGTTTTCAATCGAAGTTCATGGTTGAAGTAGAAGTGTGCCAGGAAGAAGAAAGCAAAGCGCTAGGAAGACGGAATGACAAGTGAAACAATTTATTTATTTTTTTCAAAACAGGCTTAGCCCAATTACTTTGAAAAATACAAGACATTAAAAAGAAGAAATATATAAAATAAAAAATAATGTATATGCATACAAACGAGTATATACACGCAAACATATGACACATATACTATATATTCAGACACTTATAATAAGTATGTTGATGAGTGCTTTCTAACGCGCTTACGAGTAATCTAAGAAGAAAATTTACTTTTGCTTTTGGTAATGTGATATGAAATATGTCAATATCCGAAGCAGTCCCGTTCAGAAGAGTTAAGACACTTCCAACAGGCACAGCGGCTGGAAGACCCGTTCTTGCGTATGTTATTGAGAACAGTTCTTGGCGGCGCAGTCTAGTGTAATTGTTAGGAACATTTAACGCTTATCTTTGTAGTAATGCTGGACAGCTCACAACTCCTCGGACAAGTTTGACAACGTATACTAGGAGACGCAGATCTCTTCTTACGCTCAAGGAGTTATACCCGAGCATGCCCAGCAGAAACTGCTTAGGATATAACCATGGATAGACACCAAACTCACTCATGTAGAGATATCGTAGATATTTTTTTTGTACTTTCTCCACCATGAGCGAGTTCTGCGCCCCCACCGGGCTCCAAAATAAGCATTGCTTTCTAGTTTGCTACGGATCAATGAATTAAACAACGTTTTGAGCACCAATTGGTTTTCAAACGATTTAGAGATTCTCATAACAAATCCTAGAGTTTTATAAGCTGAGTAACACACAACTTCTATGTGAGGACCAAACGCGAGATTGCTGTGGAACAAGACACCCAGATCTTTAATATTATATGTGCGGGGTATAGGTATAGATTCTAGTGTATATCTATGGAATTTCAAGACGTGTGAGCGATAATACGACATAATTTTGCACTTTGATGCATTGAAATATAATTTATTATTGTGGCTCCACTCACAAACGTTGTTGAGATCTGACTGTAGGTCTAAGCAGTCGGTATAACAACGAATTTTTTGAAAGATTTTGAGGTCATCAGCAAATCCTGTTATCCTGTTAATATTCGAAAATGAGCGGAAATAAACCTTTCTTATACAAAAGAGAGAAATGTTATTCGTTCACTTCAAGACAAAGCGAATCCTATTTACAATAAAATGACTACATTATTAATATGTCAAAACACATTAAAAGATACGCAAGAATTTGGGGAAGTCAAAAAGAAATATAACGAAAACTCTTTAAAATCGTTCTATAAAATATATTGAAAGTTCATATAAAATATGAACGAAGATCATCATCCTAATCAATACAAAGGTTAATTGTTTGAAGAACTGATACGTATTGTTTTATGAATAATATGGTGTGAATTTGTACAATTTCTAATATTTTGCAATCATATAATCATAACCACTCGATTACTGACTATTTACTATTCTAGCACTTTTAAAATTGATAGAATACGCTTTACCTATTTTTAAGTAGTTTAAATAACTCTGGCGTCACTTTGTGGTACTCCATAATAAACATAAAATTTAAACACAGTTACTTGGTTTAATTTCACTTTAATTCGTTTTTTTTTATCGTGAACAACATAGTGATGAAATTATTATATACTTAAGTTCTTGATAACTCACCTGATGATGAGGCAGTGAGTGTCAAAATGCATTGTGATTAGCAATAAATAAAGTGAATAAAACAAAGTTACCGTGCTTTAATTTTATATTATTTTTGAAATGTTTATATTAATGGTACAATTAATATAAACACTTCAAAGCTTATTATGACCCTGTAGGGAATACCGTCGTCCCTAAATATTGTCAACACGCACGGTCAACGACCGACGAACCAACCTTCGGACATGTACAAAGGTCGCATACCAGAACACTAATATTGTTTACCCGCAAATAATATTTACGTTACATTCCACGGTGGAAAGAGAACGCATCGCGTTGTCTCACCGTTTTCGCCAATAAATATTCTACCCACTATATTATCCGCAACGTCTGCAAACACCTCTGCACGCGCAGGAGTGAGATAAAGTATATATTGCGGGCGCATTCACGCACATCTATAAATACCTACTTATCGACAAATAAAGATTATTATTCACTTGACCATTCATTGCTGTTTACTATTCATTGATTGTTCATTCTCACTTTCCGCATTCCTAATCGACGTATATTATTTTAAATACTAAATAATCCTAATCATCACGACGTATCAGTAAAGCATTCCGCTAAAACCCCTTAATAAATTCATCGTATGTTTGTCATGAGATAGATCTTTTGTATAGGATTTTTCAAATTGAGCGGTTTTTTTAATTAAAGTTTTTTAAATTCTTAAATGAAACACACAATTTACTTTGATTTCAATAAACTTTTTATTGGTCATTAAAGTATAATGTATGACATTTAAACACAAAAAACAATATCCGCCAAATGTCCACCTTTTGCAGCACCACAGATGTCCACTCTTTTGTCAAAATTTTCTATGACATTTTGGCATAATTGCGGTTCTAACTCACCAATAACGCGAATAATTTCGTCCTTCAGCACAGCAACTGATGGTTGTCATTCTTATAGACTTGACTTTTCACGTAACCCCAGATAAAAAGTCAAACGGTGTCAGATCACATGATCTTGGTGGGCAATTAACATCACCGTTTCCGGAGATTATAATACGAGTACATGAAATAATTCTCAATTTGAACGCGTTGTTGTATTGTATACACCTCCATTTTTATAAATATCATAGATTACACTTCTCAAATGTCACAAGACCCAGGCAAGCTTGCGACGCCATCTGTATTTTATCCAAGAATTAAAAAAACCGCTGAATTTGAAACACCCTTTATATGTCAATGCTGGCATATACTCGTAAATAACATAGTACATTTTAAAAATAAATAATAAGGTAAATATTATATTAGGGTTTATTATTAGAATCTGTAAAGTTTTTTTCAAAATCCTCTTTTAATCAAAACTCTTGATTACGCCTTTGTCTATAATTCCACTTATAATTTGCATCTCAAATATAAAATCCAACGTATAATGTTCATATACTATTATGTTAAAGCGATTGGGGAAGGTGCAGATAACGCATACGCCATTGATTTAGTTTGCAGAAGCATACGATGTGTTCCGAGTCCAAACATTACTAATTTAGACTAAACTAACAAAGTTTGGACTCGGAACACATATCGGCGCATGATTACTGACCAAATACTTTTCTCCAAAATTCTTCATGGGTTCATAGATTGTCAATATCTTTTGGAACTAATCGTCGTTCATATTCCAATAAGAAATATGTTACAATCAACTTTATTTTCTTTCCTGACGTGTAAAACGTCGTATGGCCAGAACTGGATATGGTTTACCACATCGATATGTTCCACACAAATTTGATAATATTTAAGAAATGCTTTTTAAACCAATATTTATGATCAAACTATACTATTGTTTTTCGAGTTTTGAAATATACTCGTGTTTTTATTTTAATTATCTTTAGGCTCTCAGCACCGAAGTGCAACCCTTTTACTAATTTAAATCACATAAATAAAAGTTTCTATTTATTATCTTCCATTTTCGTCCCTCTACTCTCAACTTCCTCTCACAATATGTCACACGGTGTCATTATGACTTGATTTTGTTTTAATCCTATTTACGAGTATTACCTTTCGGTTAACATTTCCCTTCCTGTGCTAAAAAAATCCGCGCATTCCAGTGCTGTGTATTCAATACACATGTAAAAATGAGCGATTTAAAATCGGAAAAATAAGAATATTGAGAGCCAATCGCTTAAATTAATTCAATTCAAAGTCAAAAGGGATAATAATTGGAATTTATTTGCTGAAAACATGAAAAAAAAAGCTACCATCAAAAAAAAAAGCTACGGCAAAGCTACCATCTCAAATGGATGCCCGAAAAGCTACTGAAGCGAGAGAAGTGAGCAAACTGAGATTATATTTTTCGCGTTCCCATATACCGAAGTAGAGTGAGACGTGAATAGCGTCTTACTCCAATTAGGCGACGGAAGTTATCTACAAAAAAATATATAATATTTACAGAGACCCGCCACTGTCAGTACGTGTCTGAGCTTCAGAAGGGTACGGTGGCAAATCTCAACCGTCGCGAGACGCCGATATAAAAATGGGCGTGATAAGCTATTTATTATAAATATCTCAACCGTAACGTAACGCCTATTGGCTGCAAGCCTCTCGATATCAATCCAACAGATTACGTCTCACGCGGAATATTCAAATGATTTATGTGACTATCAATGGAAAAAAAATGTCTTTACATCAAAAGCAGATGTCTTTATTTTTTTTAACTGGTGTTCTTCTGTCGAAAATTGGAAGACGAAAATTGTCATTTAGGGTTCTTTGTTTCATACGAAATAAAAATGGTATTGAAAAAAAAATTATTTATTTATTATTACACATGACAAGAAATATACATAATTTGCGAAAAACAACAGGTAATATAATTTGAACATACAATTTTAATGGATCTGGGTTTGTTGCCTTTTATTTGTCGTACCCCCAGTAAACTAGGCTTTAGCCTGTATCTCACTGAGGATATTTAACATGAAAAAATAAATCGATACTTCTTTCCGATTTTTGATTACACAAAAACAAAACCCCGTTGCACGTTCTCATCAACCTGACAAACAGTGACACTCAATTACAACTGGAAACATCATGCGAAATTAAACTCCTCACACATCATCACTACAGAAAGACCAAAAATAAATACCTACCGTGATTTACACGGCCGATGAACGAACACAAGAGGCACAATTTTATTTTTATGTTTTATTAGTGTTAAATTATTTAGGTTTTCTTGTTTTATAGGTAGTGCACTAAGCTACTGAAGTTTGTAACTCCCATATGTATTATTATATTATTTTATGTAGCCTACGACTGTATTGTGAATTTGAGTTTTAATGAAACTCTTGATTTCATCTCGTTTGTTTTCACTATTAAAATGTATATAGCTACACTGAAAATTAATGATGCGGCTCTATGAAAATTTTGAGATTCAATTTACTTAATATTTGGCTCATCTCACAAGAAAGTCTGCCGACTCCTGGTCTATCCAGACCACACTCGCAGTCGGGTTTCTCCACAGTACCCATTATGTAAAGGTGACTATCCTCTATGCCACCACCATAGCTGAATCAGAGGAAGACCTGCAACAAATGCTACATCGATTCCACACTGCTTCCAAAAAATACAACATGTCTATCTCCATCAGCAAGACTAAATGCATGACTCTAGCTAAAGAGCAAGTTGGATGCAGCGTGGCGATCGACGACACACCGATTGAACAAGTAACAAAATTTAAATACTTGGGTGCTAGCATAATGTGCAATAATGACCTCTATGGCGAAGTGTTTGAACAATCACAAGCCGCAGCTACTCGTATTTCCGGATGTTTAAAGAACACTATCTGGAAAAACAAGTCCAGAGCCGACACTGTCAGAACCGAAAATCTCCTTGGAACCAGCGAAATGAAGATACTCAGGAGTATCGCTGGCAAAACCCTTCGTGATAGAGTACGTAACACAGAAATCCGAAGGACGTGCGAAGTTGAAGATATTGTCAGATGGGGATGACAGAGAAGAAGGTTCTGGAACGAACACATATCTTGAATGGCGGAACCAAGAGCCATAAGAATGGCCAGGGACAGTATCCCCCAAGCGAGCAGACCTTTAGGATGGCCTCCCAAAATATGGAAAGACAGCTGGCAGTCGACGTCGCAAGAGGCAAACAATGATGCAGGACCATAACAGGTCAATAGGCCTAAAATAAGATGAAGAAAAAGAAGACTATCCACCACGCAGTGGCCCGTTCGCAAACCACACATAACAGACACTTCCATCTTACTAATTCTTATAATATTAAACCATAGTGTCAAATGATGGATTGTTGGATTGATTTAGATCTAGAGCCCTTATTTTTAACAGTTACATCTCAGTCCAACAACGTACCAAGTTGCCGAGTATCATGTTCAATTTTATTTAAAAGATCACTAATTGACTGTGAAAAATCAGACAACCGGTAGAACATGCTACCTTTGCCAACGAATCAACATATTCATCACCAGTGATACCAATATATTAAGGAATCCAAACTAGACAAACATGTATATCTTTTGACGTAAATTGGAATAACTTGGCTTTTATTGAGTAAATTATTTCTTTGCAGCCTAAAGTTATAAATATAATTAATTATGAAATAAAATAATTTATTTTTAAATATTAAAATAACTATAGCGTCAAAAATCATCCAATATACGAGTATTTCACACAAAAAAACCTTCCTTGGTAAAAATTGAACTAATTCAATACCCATTTTCTATGGAGCGTCTATTTATATTTTAATGCACTATCAAGTCCAACGAAACACCGATGCCCAGGTCCAAAAATACACCAGAATAAATGTCGCAAAGGCCGATGGATCCACAATAATTGAGACGAGTCTTCCTCAACCATGAGAGGTGAGCTGCCGTGAAATTGTCAGCTCTGGCGGAGTCACACATCAGTGGAGACCAGTGGACCGACTATCACGGTCTGTAACCCTCTACTGACTCCATCCATGGAGATCTCTCTCTGGGGCTCTGGACCAGGTGGCATTTGCAGATCGGCAAAATAATAAAAATGCAATTTTATTGAATTTATATTTCCGAAATATTTTTTTTTTATAATATATGTGCAAAATATGTTTTGACGACTTTCGTGGTCTGGTTCGTAAGTTGCTTGACTTCCATTTGAAGGTTTTGTTATGTAAATAAATAACGTTAATTGTTGAAAGTTTATAAGATACAAAATTTTCTGTCAATAAGATACATATTTTATGGTCTAGTTGGTAAGACGTCTCCCAATACGGAGGTAGCCGATTCAAATCCCGCTGGAATCAAGATTTTTTTTTCAAATATTCCCCTTTTGTTTTTACTTTAAGGTCATTTTAACATCTTCCTAGTTGGCTGGACGATATTGACAATATATCAAAGTAACACATGCAACCTAAGGTAAAGTATAGTGTATGTATGTAGTGTTCATAAACTATCATAAATGTTGATGAGACTCCATAAACAAATGATTCCTAAATCTGCTCACGTCACCAATATTTCTAACATTTTAATGCTGATGTGGCGTCCATATGCTCGGTCAATGACCGGCGATGCGACCTTTGCATACCTTGACAATTCAAAACAAACGAGTACAAGGTCCACACGCCGATCATTCAACTCATTGTCATACGCGGAGCGCATTCTATGCTAGAGCGAGAAGACAACACATCTGTCGCGCCAAATCCCAAAATAAATTGTCACCTACACGCCGCACGCAGCGTATTGTGAATGCAGAAACGAGACGGCGGCATATCTTGCTCGCATTCCCGTACACATTCAAGAATAGTATAAATACCTACGTCTACCAATAAAATGTCTCTTTCCGCATTGCGATCTAAAACGAGTTTTATTTATCAATAAATCATCATCATCTCTCCCTTAAGGACATAGCTCCTAAACTGACAAAGATCAATACAACTGAAACATAACTGGATAAAACGAACGATAACCAAAAATGAAGATTCTTAATTCATAAAATTTTAAACATATTCAGCTTTAGGTGGAGTGTAGTATTTATATATTATTATGAATTTTAATAAGACCAACATTCAAAGCACAATCTTTAAATAACTTCCGATCATCAATCTTAAATAAATTAATTTAGTGAATCAAATTATCTTGTGAATGAATCTTTCTCCGTTAGTTTATGTAGCTTAAACCAACTTAGTAAAGTACAACAAACAGGTGAGCTAACTTAATCAGAGGAGACTGGATAATATAAGTTTATCACCAATACTTCGGAATTGTTTTCCTATGTTTTCGACAAATACAGTAAAATTTCATCCACCGTTACATTTAAAATATTGTGTGACGTAAATTAAACAGAATACCGGCTATTTTCTTAAATTGGAAGTTTTTATTTTTTCAAAGTATCAACATAACTGATCAACCATTAAAGTTAAGTATTTATTTATGTTGTATGTCTTCGATTGGGTGTCTACATTTTTTATTTGTTTAGGGGTAATTTAGTTAACCCATCCGTCCTGAACAGTCTTGGTTTGTATGTTCCGGATAATTATTTGAGACAACGCACCCATAGATTGATCTAGCAACCTATAAGTCGAACCAATCTGCCTTTGGAGATGCCGATAGAAAGAGCAATCACATTTCTTTAACCGTGTGTGTCCTCATATACAACCTTGACCAAAAAGTTTTAAGACCGGCCACCGTGTGGCGCTGTCAGTCATCCGATTGGATTTTTTTTCTTAGGTTACCACATCTATCATTGACACTTCCCTCCAAATTTCAGCGTCATAGCTTGACATTTGTAAAAGTTACGCGTACTGAGTACATCTACTTTTGTGCGTGTTTTCGATTTTTTACAAGTTTGAAAATGGCATGAACTGTGCATCAACGAGTTGGCATTAAATTTTGTGTGAAAAACGGATTTAACGGTCCGCAAACCTTGGAAATGTTGGGGAAGGGTTTTTCGGTGGCACGAACGCTTCAGAAGTGGTCGTGAGTCGGTCGAGGATGACAAACGCAGTGGCAGTCGAAAATCGATGAAAACATCGAAAAAATCAAAGAAATGTTGGCCGAAAACCGCAAATTGACCATCAGAGAGCTGGCAGAAGACTTGAACATCGCTTATGGATCCGCTCAAGACATTTTGGTTAGTGATTTGGGCCTCAAAACTGGTGCAGAAAGACCTCAATTTCATGCAAAAAAGGACCGCGTTGAAATCGCGAAATACATGATTTCCATGAGTTTTTGACCAAAAACAACACGACTACTATCCAGCAGCCTTTGAATTCACCCGATATGGCTCCCTGCGACTTTTTCCTGTTCAACCGACTTAAAAAACCGCTTCGCGGAACGCGTTACAGCACCCGAGAGGATGTCATGAAAAAATCGAAGACGGCTCTGATGGACATACCGAAAATTGAGCACCAGCGGTGTTTCGAGGATTGGATTTTACGCTGGCGTAAGTGCGTTGCAGTCGATGGGAAGTACTTTGAAGGGGAACATATCGATTTTGATGAATAAACTTGTGTTTTCGATTTTATGAATAAAGTCCTGAAACTTTTTGTTCAAGGTAGTATGTTAGACTTATTTCACGTGTCGCTCATCTCCTTCAGAAAAAATCTATTCAATTTGGTGTAGTACTTGAAATAATATATTTTTTTATATTATCTAACATGCTACATTTTGTCATAGTATTTTAGTGTAGCATATACTCGTACATTGGTTAAATTGTTTTTTCAAGTCGTAAAATGCTGAATTGTTTTATATTTTTTTATCGTACTTGTTATGTTTGGTCCTTATACGAATTAGAAACCTGGAAACCTGTAATGTGCAAAGGACCCAAAAAAACAAATTTATAAATGGAGTTTAATAAATTGTTTTGTGTTGCGTTATTTTATAAATTGTTTTGCGATTATTTTGGTTGTTATTATGATATTATATGGCATTGCATTTTATTTAGCCACCTTAGAAGTGTAATGGAGTACTGCATTAAAATCAGTGTGCTAGAGATGGCCTAAGGTAGTATATACAATATAATACTGAATTTTATTCTATAGTATTAGATCAAAGTTACATTTAAGAATATCTATCTACACAAAGATAATTTTTGTAACCACGTTAAAGTAAAAAATGTAGCAAATGAAACTAAAAGAAAAACAATTTGTTGAAATTTAAAGCTTCGTGTTGTGGAACGCGCGTTATTCTCGATGAAAGTCTTGATTTGGTCATCACAAGTGGTAATCCTACATCCACAACCAACTTTTATGTATTTTTTAAAACACATTTGACACACTTGATTGCTTAAGGAATTTTTACCACACGCTATATACATATGTGTTTTTTGGTTTGCATTGAATTTTTTAATTGAAACTTCTATAGGCGCGGTAGGGCAAATTGGCCTGAACGTCACGAAAAGTGAAACGGTGTATTATATTATTATTATTAAATTAATATTTATTATTTTTAAATACTTTATTTATTAATAAATTATTATTAATTATTTAAATATTAATAATTATTTATTATTAATAATAATTAATATTATTTTAATATTATTAATTATTATTATTTTATTTTTAAAATTATCATTATTTATTATAAAAAAAAGTTATATTTTTTTATTTAATTAAGAGAGATTTTCTTGAATTAAACTCCACATAACCATTTCCTAATCCTAAAAAATCGATAACAAATTTAAAAAAAAATGCATAAAATCAACTTTTCCTAGCAGCTAAGAAGTTTCACTTCTACCTCGCGAGAGTCTCACGCATCTTTTTTTTTTACTTTTTCGGTAGTGAATATCATATATCAAACACCGAAAAAACTACGTATTATTTCCAGCTCAAATTTTTTTCGAAAAAAAAATGGTTGAAAAATGCGTTTAATTATTACCTTTCTTAACAGTGTAAATTCAGCACGTTTAAAGCTAGCACCAAACAAATGTCCTTTCGACATCTATATACTCGTAGATAAATTCGGAACTATTTATTTTCCGGACAACATATTATATCTCTGAAGAAACTAGTATTTTCGAGTACCCACTATTCTCAGCAGGTTACTCATTTCAGCTCGACCGCATCTCTGATTAATATTCATTACTAATACCCATGCGATCAGAATTAGATTACATCGATATACCTTTGAATATTTTATATTTAGATATCTTGAAATACAGAAGGTCTGATTAATAAATTATTATATCACTTCTCAATGTTTCAAAGATTTAATAATGAATGTTGTGATATCCAAAGTCACAGTATTATAAAAGTGTCAAAAGTAAAATAAATGCGATATATTGGTGAGTGTTGAAAGACTAGAGAAAATTTAAGGATTATACTTTTAAGGTAGTATTTTTATTAGATGACGAAAGAGTTCAGAGGAATGTGGAACGGCGTGTACTGATAAGAAACAATGTGAATCGAGTACTAAAACACTTACGCTTGAATAGAACAGTATCAAACTCTAGTTATATGATAGTCCACGACAGTAATTTAGTATCGACTTTAATGAAGCGTCCTTTACTGTACATTCAGTTAGACTCTGGAATCAGTTACAAACCAATATAAGACTCGCTCCGTCCTTGGCATGCTTTAAGAAACGACTGAAAATCCTCTTGATTTCTAGTCAGTAATATAACGTGTTTCATTCCTGTTTTTTTCTTTTCCTTTCCTCTCCACCATCCCTTCCTTTCATTTTGATTGATTATATGTCCCTTTATATGAAAACGAATGTTCGGGAGATTGTCCGTCTTTGTAGGGTTCGTGGGTGTATCATATGATCATGTATGTGTTTATGGATTTCGTGGGGATGGATAGTCATGTAACTTGCTTTATTTACTTTTCTGATTGGTTGGAAGAGATTGCCACCTGGCAATAATCCCGCCAGATTGTATTTGCAATAAAAGTGTTAAATAAATGCATGGGGGGGAAATGTAGACGTTAATAAACTGAAACGATCCAAATAAATGCTGTTGAAATGCACACCCTTTGCAGAATATATGGGGGGACAATGTTTTATAGAAAACATAATAACAGTTGCTGGTGAACTGATATGTTAGAGTTATTAGAGATTAACACTTGCCTTACTGTGTTAAACAATTCCGCCAGCCACTGTGCTGGACGCTCAACATCCAGTGAAAATGTATGTTTTAAATTAAAATTATGCAAAATCTGCTAGGCTATTTTTTGTAATTAGCTATAAAATTATTTTATTATGTAAGTCCTAGTCACTCACTATCCATCATAGGGTGGAAAGTGTTAATGTGTTATTAGAGATTAATGTGAATAGGCTGTTTTAAGCAAGATAAAGAAGATCACTCGGAGATGGTTTGGACACATGGAACAAATAAATGTAAAAATATTAATAAAACGAATAAACAGTGCAAATATGAGGAGAACACATTAAAAAAAGATCATGTTAATCGGATACAAAAAATGAGTTGATGATAAAGCAGATTTTTTTCTTATCGATGGTACGGATGCGCTTCACATTTTCATTTAAATGAAAAAAACACATAAATCATTTAAAAATCATAATAAAAAAACAGTATTTTTTCAAAAAGAATCTTGTCCAGGTTTCAAACCAATCAAAAAAGATCGTGTCCGAATTGACCAATCATAGCTTTCCGATTGCATCTAAATTCATATCAGTTCACCAGCAACTGTCAGTTTTAAATCATAGTGCAATGTAATATCATTATACAGCTTTATCTACATGCATACATTTAAAATTTTATAGTAATATTTCTTCTTATATTCTAACACTTTACTTATTTTATTTGATTAAAATTAAAATTAATTATACTAGCCAATTTTTTTTTTATTATCTTTTGCAGCACCTGTATTATGTTTTTGAAATCGAACAAAAAACATCATGTCCCAGACCTGTTCAATCAAAAAAGATTAAAGTAGAATTGTTCACTCAAAAAGGATCATGTCTATATTTAAACTAGAATAACTATTTTAATTATTATGATTCGATCTTAAACAACAAATCAAATCACCTTAAGCGATTTTAAATATTTTTACAGTAAATTATTATGTCATATATTTTTAATGCAAACAGTTTTTTGCGATTTCCCAACATTCTGATTTGGTGGACATGTTCTTTTTGGAATATTACCTCCTCACGCGTGGAAGGTGTAATAGATGAAGATCAAGGAAAGCCTGGTTAGATCAAGTTAATATTTTGAAGGAAGGTAATGTAAAATGCTAGAGAAATTGAAGGAGTTGTGTGAGAAGGTGGACGTATAAGAGGCGAAATATGTGTGTCACGGTAAGAAATACTGGCGCTCTCTGTCTATCCCAACAAGTCAACAAGTATGTATGTTAGTATGTACTTCTCAATGTGTCCGTCCTGGTGATATTCGTACACGTGGACGAATGTAGGGGAAACTTGGAAGAAACAATAGCCATCGTGTAAGTAAATCAAGCTGTCTGGTTAAGAACTTCTTTTGAGTGTCTGATAGAAGACAAGTTATCGATCTTCTCTATCTATACACGATTCTTATGAACTTGATTGATAGTCCAATTATGCTCACCAAGATCGAATTTTCCGTCCCTTCGAGAGCATCAAGATTTAGACTATTTTATTCCAAGTATACCAGCACCAACTATATACAACCTAGCTTCGTAAATCGGGCCTGCATTACTGCACATATTTGCATCGAACTTGGATCAGTGAGATACGAACTGAATTCCTCGTATCTTATATAGATATTAATACAAACATTTAAGAAATAAAATGTTCAAAGATAACAAACAACCCCTAAACATACGTGTTACTTATCGCATTTACTGAATCATTCCCTTCTTTCTCCTACACCCTTAAGTGTTGTTAAAAATATTGTAATGAAATAATACAATTGACTTTTATTTTGAATGTGTATTCGTAATTCATCGTATGTTAGTATCACTTAAAAAAACTATTCAATATTCTAAAATGATAATTTATAAAAATGTTATATTTTATGAAAACTTAACTGGTAAAGTTTAAGTTATGTATACTCTATAAAATTTACTTAAGATACAGTTCAATTTCTAATGAACCATAAAATAAATATCGCATGCCGAACAGTTACAAAAACCGTGTTGAAGAATTCATAACTAGACTTTTGTTAGGTACATCCATGTAAGTGCTTGCACCAAGGAAGTAGATACACAACTTTTTCTCGCATCCACCTTTAAAGGTTGAGGTGTAGCTGGAAGCTTATTTCCCTCTGCGAGCTTAAGGCTTCAGGGCGGTATTTGCCCGAGGTGTCTGACTCAAAGCCTCCGGACCAAAAGCTCTTGAGATGCGGTCTCTCCCTCAAGCTCCTTTAAATTAATACTTATGTACCTACATTCCCCTTCACTCTCTTAGTGTATTGATTTTGACTTAAACTCTGCTGTTTCGATTTAATTCACTCAGCTGAGGCGAAAAGCTTATGATGCAAGTAAAATTCATGTTGCAATTAATTTGACAACTGAATATACCTTTAAAATGAATATAACGTTAAATTCTGTCTTTAAAAGTATACATACATATATCATCACGCCATGTCCCTTGAGGGATAGACATAGAGAACAGATCTCCAATTTTTTTTTCAAAACATACTACTCTTACTTTCTCCACATTCACACGTCTCGTTATGCACAATTTTGTATTATTCATACTTCTCAAAATACAATTTTGTATTATTCATACTTTTCAAAAAACATATGTATAGAATAAAATATTTGGTAAGAAAACCGCAGAAGACGAAGAAAAATGAAACTTTAGTTTTATTTAAAATAATCTTCCGTGTTTAGGTGAAGGGTATTGTATGTGTATGATATAGTGTACATATATAATTATTAATTTTGATAAAAACCTTTTAAAACGGATGTCATCAAGCGTTTCCTAAAGCTGCACATGCCTCATATCTCTAGAACTAAGAGGAAGACCTTTCCACGCCACAGAACAACCAAAAGCACTGTCAAAAAGCCCTGCCCTATTAAGTCGATTCGGAACAATCAATTTATTTGATGAAGGCGTAATCGGCCTTTAAAGTTCTTCTCTTTTCTAAATATTTTTTTCTCCGACAGATTTTTAACAGACAACGAAAAAATCCCAATTAAAACGAGACAAATATATTTAAAAAATGGGTATCAAACCAACAATATTCGGGTTTGAAAACAACAGGTGCTGACGGCCACATATGCCGTCAGAGGTTTGAAGATGAAATAAATGTAAAAAAAACCGTATAAGAAACTCTATTTTTGCATCGGGAGTCCAAACCTCTCGATGTAAGGCTTTTGGAGTTGTTGAAACGATATTACGTTTAAGACATTAATATTTCAAGCGTTTTGGTTCCAATGTAAGTCAATCAACTGGAAATCAATCAATCAAAATGAATAACTAAACTACCCCATCCAAATCTAACATTAATGGAGGCTGTAAATGTTCACGCTAATAAATAGATAACAATATCGCGAACAACACAATTAACTTCCTCAAATTTGTCTTGAAATTGCTTAACAGAAGATATACAATGGATAGTATTGTAGTTATTGAGATTCAGAATAACATAAGAAGACAATAAAGCTGATAATAGGGGTTGCTTTCTTAAAGCTATATTCTTAGGGAGAATTTAATTCATATCATATACCGTTACATGAACATGAAATTTTATATTTAGTGTAGCTTGAAAAATTATAACTCTCTGCGAATTATATAAAAAGTACAAATTCAAACTGTATTTATTTTTAATAATTCTAATGACAGGAGTTTTTCCATTTTATCTCGTCACATAATTTCCGCCCTATTTATCTCCCCTTTCAACTTTTTTAAAAATTTTATTTATTATTACACATGACAAGAAATATACACAAATTGCGAAAAAACAAGAGGTAATTTGATTTGGACATACAATTTTAATGGATCTGGGTTTGTTGCCTTTCATTTGTCGTATCCCCAGTAAACTAGGCTTTTGCCTGTATCTCACTGAGGATATTTAGCATGAAAAAATAAATCGATACTTCTTTCCGATTTTTGAATACACAAACACAAAACCCCGTTGCACGCTCTCATCAACCTGACAAACAGTGACACTCAACTACAAATGGAAACATTTTGCGAAATTCAACTCCTCACACATCATCACTCCAGAAAGACCAAAAATATTCATCCCACAATATATCGCACACAATCATAAGAATAAAAAAATAAAAAAAAATAAAAAAAATTCACACTACTTAATAAATTTGAATTTTTGGTTTAATTTTGGATGTTCAGATTTGTTTGCTTTTTGTTATTTTATTTTTGTTATTTTTTCATAAATTTTGAAAAAACGCTGACAATAAAAAAATACATTATTACCGATACTTTTTGAGTGGTTTATGATAAAGAAATCACACAGGGCTCATAACAAAGCTCTAAAAATGGACTTTGAAATTATTATCTCACTTGATGGAAATTAATATAAGTTAATTTTATTAAAAACCGAACCATAAACTGATTTTCTTAATGTTTGATTTAAATCAAAAAGAAAAATCTTTCTGGGTTTTTATTAATTTGCATTAAGGTCTGGTCTAACACTAAATACTAATTCTCAAGTATGTCATACTAAATACGTTTATATTTTAAGTGAAATTTCTTACAAAGTTATCGTAGCTTTCGTCTTATTACCTCACTTGAGAATTGGGAAAGTGTGAGGTTCAATTCTGAATAAAAATCATGAAATTTTATAGTTAAAAAATTCATTTAGTATGAAGGTTGTCTATGAATTCAGGTTCAAGTTTTATTTTGGGATCAGAAAGGGCTCGTGAGGTAAGAAATATAATAAACCTATAAAGGCATTTATATATTTGAAGGGTTAAAATGAGAATGTTGATATTTAATACAAATAATGACTTGTGAAGGCTTATTCCAAAATACGCTAGTTTTGGTAATGTAAGCGTTTTAAAAAAAAATTAACAACCACATTCGACATATGATACATGCAAATGTCAGAAACTCTCACATTCGACATATATACATTCAACATAGACGATACCGTCAGGTGGGTGACTATGTGGATGGGATGGGATGGGCAGAGACAGAATCGCATTCCATAAAGGTGAAGAAACAGCTCTGCCTCACAAGAATGTGCTCTGCCTTACAAGAATGATTTTCGTATATTAATTATTTAAAGTGTATTTTTCGACATTTAAAATAAACTTTAAAATATTTTATGTGGATTGGGAACTGTTTTTTTTTTCAATTTCGTTATAAACTGCAAAATCTGACGGATTTATTGCAATCTTGCAATCACTTCTTACCAACGAGAATTTTTTTTCAATAAAAATGGCATTCTTACTAAGATAGTAAGAGCATAAACGTGAGTATAATATGATATATTTATCTATCTCCTATATTTATATATTTAAAATATGTATTTCATAAGTCACATCGTTATTTTCCAGCCCCCATCTACGTATGTATTATAATTTGAACTATTTATATTCATATAACATATATCCCAATCCTTTCTTTCTGTATATGATACATAAAGGATCTTTCAAAATCTTTTTTATTCTATTTTTTTAAATTATTGAATAAAATACAATTTGCTTTGATTTCAAAAAACTTTTAATTGTTCATTGAAGTATAACGTATGACATTCAAACACAAAAAAACAATACCCGCCAAATGTCCACCTCTTGTAGCTCCATAGATGTCTACTATTTTGTCAAAATTTTCGATGACATTTTGGCACAATTGCGGTTCTAACTCGCCAATAACGCGAATAATTTTGTCCTTCAGCTCAGGAATTGATTGGGGGTCATTTTTATAGACCTAGTTTTTCACGCAACCCCAGAGAAAATAGTCCAACGGTGTCAGATCACATGATCTTGGTGGCCAATTAACATCACCGTTTCCGGAGATCACAATAGATAAAATAATTCAACAATTTGAATTTGAACGCGTTGTTGTATTGTACAACTCCATTTTTATAAATGTCGTACATTACAATTCTCAAATGTCACAAGCTCCAGGCAAGTTCTGTGCTTTATCCAAGAATAAAAAAAAACACTCAATTTGAAAGACCCTTTATAACATATATAAACGCGTGTGACATATAAAAAGTATAACTGTATTAATATCTAACAAATATGTATTTTATTACTGAACGAAATTAAAACTTTTCCTCACTAATACAATTGTTTTCTCCACCACCCAAAATAACAAAATATCCCACATCTCTTTCACAATATTTGATGAAGAAGTAAGGTGTACTTAAGTCGGACCGATACTTCGAGCACAAATCATTGACAGTAGAAGATTATAAGACACATGTCTTCCATTCCGGGGGTAGCTAGTTCGATTCCTATTCAACTCAACTTTTTGAGACTTCATATAAGAATGTTTAATAGTAAATTAACAATCGTTACAAGGTGGAATCATTCAACCTGAAGAAATTGAAACGTAGTGGTATGTCCTGATATGAGGTTGAAACGTATGTCAAGAGTATTAATGTAATTAGAAAAAAAAAATTATAAAACGTTTAGTCGTTCACCCTCCGGACCATTCTGTACCCTTTATCGAATAATTATATTATTATTTGTTAAGTACATCCTAGTGATTATATTAAAGGATATCCGGGAAACAAACCAACTTCCGGGCTGGACTCGGTGCGCGGGAAGTAATCGATGGTGCCTTCTAACTTCCTGAAACTTTAACTTTTAGCACCGCATCGTGAAACTACAGGGTTGTTAATACTCTTCTTTATTGGAGAACTATTTGGGAAAAATCTTTTAGTTTTCTAAATTATTTTTGTTGGTTTCAATCTGAATGGGGCAGTATTTAAAGAAAAATAGAAATATTATTGAATTGTATTTTATGGTACCCTTTGTGTTATGTTGTGTTGTATTGTATATCCTATATTGTCGGCAGACGTGATTTAACGAGTAACATTCACGCTAAACAAGTGTGATTAACTTCCGGGCTGGTTTTATTCTTAGACCATTCAACATCTAAATTTATGTTTATCTGTATCTCGTGTTATGCTTATAATAAATGCTTATAGTGTTATTAACCCTTCCTTCCCTGTGATGTGTAACTAGTACGCATTGCATCTAAAAACTTTAATATCTCTATAAATGTTATAAATACTGGGTTCAGATTTTAGATATTCCTCCGTAATACATTTACGCATTCAATGAAAAAATAATATTAATACTAATTAGCACTTATCGGTCACATCAGAGATATTTTGTGAAAATCGGGAATAAATTCACCAATACAATCAAATGTGTGCCAGTGTGTGACGTAGGTATATTCATTCTAAAAAACCGCTATGGGTGAGGAAGCGACACTATTCATGTCTTACTCTCACTCTACTTCGGTATATGGGAACTCAAGAAATTGAATTTCAGTTCGCTCGTTTCTCGCGTTTCAGTAGCTCGCGGGCTTTCGTTTGCGGTGGTCTCTTCACCCGTTTTGTGAACGTTGGCCGATGTTTTTTTTTCATGTTTTCAGCAATTAAACTTAAATTATTATCACTTTTGACTTAAAATTTAATTATTTTAAGCGATTGGCTATGAATATTCTTATTTTTCCGATTTAAAATCGCTCATTTTTACATGTGTATTGAATACACAGCACCAAAACGCGCGGATTTTTTTAGCACAGGAAGGGAAATATTAAGCAGCGAAAAAATAGCACTATTTTAAACTGCATAGCAAAATGCTGCAGCGGATTAAACATAACAATCGACTCGGAAGTTTATCTACTTGCTATTGAAACTTTGAAGTGCTACAGCACCCGGTAAATAAACCAATACACGCGTTTTCCATCCACAGGATTGTTGAAAATCATACTCAACCACGAGAGATAGCCTATCGTATGAGCTGTATTGTATAAGTTTTTCGTTGTATACAATACACCTAGCGGACTAATTGTAGCGTAGTAATCTCTTCCAGGCAATTAGAAAGACGTTAAGAATGCATAAAGTAAAAACCAGAATAGAAACCTTGTTAACTTTTCTTGTGTTGAAACCAAAAAGATTTTTCAAAGCCCTTAAGTGAAAACTAAAACTATAACTCCATTTGATGAAAACTGAATGCCAACGGGAATCAAATCTTTAACCTCCGGGTCGAAAGACAGACGTCTTCCAATTATGGCAACTTAGTCACAAATGTCATTAAATCAAAGAGGTATGCGAAACGTCCGTTTTGGGAGCAATAACACTCAACTATTTGATAGATAACTTTAAACTTTTCAAACTAAGGGATGAGAACTATTTTAAAATTAAGTAAATACACTACAATAATGGATCTATTTTATAAACGAGCTATATGCACGGTAAAACAATCAATCTACGATATATTATGTCTTGGTATAGATGTTTAAGTTACATAATAATTTGTTTACCTTAATTGTGTTTCTTGTAAATGTCTTCCGTATGGTGAAAAAGTCCTTCATTACCCCATCAGAAGTCGCGACGACTTCGACTTCCAAATACCAAAAGATAATTTGTACTACAAATCCATATTTCGAATGGTTCTACCATATTCAACATTCTACTTTTAATGGTCCATGTTTCAACACCACAAAGTAAAATATGCTATTTATAACACTAAACCATGCGTTGCTGAAGTTTTATATTCAAGACATCATTATAGAAAACTGTTTTGTTTTTCATATACTACACATATTAACTGCTGTAGCATCAAGATTCTGGTCTGGACACGCGGCTCGTTTGCCTGAGCACAGAATCTCAAGAAATATCCTCATTGGTTAGTTGATGGAGGGTAGAGCGAGGCACAGTGGTCAGCGCAAGAGATATGAGAACGTACGGTATGAGACGCTTACAAACAGCTCAGCACAACTGAAAACAAACAGCAGCAGACAGAATCAAATGGCGCAGAACTATTGCTAGTTATTAGGGATCTTAAAGAAAAAATAAGTTGTAGACAAGCTGTAAGTACTGAAGCTTTTTGCGCTTTATGCAATTGTATTGGCTTAATTTGTTAATTCTGGTGGCACCAAAGTCACATACCCTGATCACCCACTTCGTATTGTGCCTTCTATTATATTCATCACGAGTCATAATTCATATTATAGTTACTTGTGCATAAATAAGTAAAAAAAAAAAATATTTCTCTTCTGCCTCGTCCATACACCTTGTCATGTATTCTTCTTAATCGTATTGTTCATATCTGAGCTCATATCCTTGATGAATCTGAAACTGAGTGGATTATTCACCTCCAATCCTCCAAACCCTGAACCATGATGAATGCAGCATTCAATGAAAAACTAATCATCTCTTTGATTTGGTTTGTCCACCTTGCTGGATACCGTCGTCTTTCTCACCGCCCCTCAACACTTCCAGTCACAACCAGTTTCTCCAAACTGACTTCATCTCTTCTTGCTACCTCGTTATTTATACTCACATATTCAAAAGGTTTTTCACTATTCCTCTTTCAGAATTCGATTGTGCAACATTTGTCTTCCGCTTTCCAAACATCTCATACCTTCTTAATATGTCATCTAGATTATATTTATAAATATATCACCATTCATTCTTTTTATGTAGCTGAACCACTGAACTCTTAATTTCTAGTCAGTAAAATAACGTGTCTGATTCCTGATTTTTCTTTTCCTTTCCTCTCCACCATCCCTTCATTTCCTTTTGATTGATGATATCTCACTTTATATGAAAAAAAATGTTCGGGTGATTGTCCGTCTTTGTGGGGTTCGTGGATATATGCTCACGTATTTGTTTATGGATTTCATGGGGATGGATAGTCATTTGAATGATTTATGCGACCACGTAACTTGCTTAATTTACTTTTGTCTGGTTGGCTGGAAGAGATTGCTGCCTTGCAATAAGCCCGCCAGATTGTATTTGCAATAAAAGTGTTAAATAAAAACGAGTAAATAAAATAAATTTCTTTATCTTAAGCATTGCATCTTCTTTTAATCCGCATTATTTTCTAAAGTCCCCCTCATCTAAAAACATTTCGAACTGTAAAATAAAATTTTCAACATATTCTTCTATGTTAATATCCCAAATATGTAACCTGATGATCGAGTGTTTCTATTCGAAATATTAAAAGAATTTTATGTTTCTTTCAAACAATCGAAAAACCATGAAATCAATTTCAAAACACCTTCAAGTTTAAGTATTTATATCGATCATTAATTTTGTGTTCACTTTTAAATAGTGATATGAAAATATTAACGTCCCTATAGTAGGAAGTTCACGGCGTGTAAGCAGTAAGCAGTAAGCTCCGCTGAAAGCAGTCTATATTGTGTATTTTACTGTACTCCGAATATTGCTTCCATGGTAGAGAAAATTGGAAGTAATAAAGTCTTTGTTACGTGCTTGTGTAGAACATATTAGCAGACCTTGGCTGCTTCCGATCAATTATTTCTGCAGATTCAATACTTGTATCTATCTAGAATACACAAAAAAGCACGAGTGTTGTACAATATTTACACATATGCTTTCCTAACGACGTTATGTCGACATTTTATCTACATCAAATTTATGATTTTTCAATAGCAAAGAATTATGTTTCATTGTCAATAAAAATAAATGACCTCTGTGGCCTAGTTCGTAAGACTTTTGTCTCCCAATCCAGAGGTTGCGGGTTCGATTATCATTGAAACTGTTGGTTAAAAAAAAAGGTTTCCAGTCTGGTTTTCACTTAAAGGTTCTTTCACATTTTTTTGGTTGGATGAAATATATTTCCACATAGCAATAGCACGCCAAGCACTCTATAAAACGAAAAAGTTATACAGTAATACAATAAACAATAAAAGTCGATATCTGTGAACTAGTTAGAAATACGTTTGACTTCCAACCAAGGGTTCGATTTCAAATGGTAACAAAACAAAAAGGGTTGGTACCTTCTCTGGTAAAGATCATCAGGAAATACACGCATGCGACAAGCATGTTTGAGGGTGTTATTGTTTCTTCACGTGTATTTATTTCACGTGTATTCTATTTCACGGTATAGTTACCAACACGTGTAATGATAAACCATGAGTTCCATGCCAAGTTCAAAGGTTCTTATTTATTTATTTATTTATTTTTTCAAAACAGGCTTAGCCCAATTACATTGAAAAATACAAGACATTAAAAAAGAAGAAAAATTACAGGGAAAATTTTTTTTTTTAAATTATATAAAATAAAAAATAATGCATATGTATACAAACGAGTATTTACACACAAACGTATGTTACATATATATTCAGTCACTTAAGTATGTTGATGAGTGCTTTCTAACGCGCTTAATCTAAGAAGAAAATTTACTTTTGCTTTTGGTAATGTGATATGAAATATGTCAATATCCGAAGCAGTCCCGTTAAGAAGAGTTAAGGCCCTTCCAACAGGCATAGCGGCTGGAAGACCCGTTCTTGCGTATGTTATTGAGAACAGTTCCTGCCGGCGCAGTCTAGTGTAATTGTTAGGAACAGTTAACGCTAATCTTTGTAGTAATGCTGGACAGCTCACAACTCCTCGAACGAGTTTGACAACGTATACCAGGAGACGCAGATCTCTTCTTACGCTCAAGGAGTTATACCCGAGCATGCCCAGTAGAAACTGCGTAGGATATAGCCACGGATAGACACCAAACTCACTCATGTAGAGATATCGTAGATATTTTTTTTGTACTTTCTCCACCATGAGCGAGTTCTGCGCCCCCACCGGGCTCCAAATGCAAGCATTACTTTCTAGTTTGCTACGGATCAATGAATTAAACAACGTTTTGAGCACCAATTGGTTTTCAAACGACTTAGAGATTCTCATAACAAATCCTAGAGTTTTATAAGCTGAGTTGCACATAACTTCTATGTGAGGACCAAACGCGAGATTGCTGTGGAACAAGACACCCAGATCTTTAATATTATCTGTGCGGGGTATAGGTATAGATTCTAGAGTATATCTATGGAATTTCAAGACGTGTGAGCGATGATACGACATAATTTTGCACTTTGATGCATTGAAATATAATTTATTATTGTGGCTCCACTCACAAACGTTGTTGAGATCTGACTGTAGGTCTAAGCAGTCGGTATAAGAACGAATTTTTTTAAAGATTTTGAGGTCATCAGCAAATAGAAGAAACGTGGATTTTTTTATAACTCTACCTATATCATTAATAAAAATAAGAAATAAGGTAGGTCCAAGATTAGACCCCTGCGGAACACCTGAGTAGGCAGTGAAGTAATCGGAGTTGTAGATTCCATGTGAAACAAATTGTTTTCTATCTGTAAGATAATCTGACAGTAGCCTTAGTAAGTTACCTGGGATCCCAAGTTCACTCATTTTTTTTAATATTTTTTTGTGATTGACGCGATCAAAAGCTTTTGCAAAGTCATGATACGAACAATCGATCTGATTGCCACTATCTACAGCCCTTGAAACATAGTCGGTGAAGACCATCAGATTGGATTCAGTAGATCTGCCTCTTCTGAAGCCATGCTGCTCATCAATTATATATGGGTCCACTAACGACCTTAGTGTGCGATCCATAAACATTTCTAGGAGCTTAGCTATTGAAGAAAGTATAGCGATAGGTCTGTAGTTGGTTATATCGTCCTTAGAACCATTTTTAAATATGGGAATAACTCGAGTCTTTTTCCATTCACTTGGAAAAGTATGGACTCGGAAGACAAGATTAAATATGTAAGCAAGAGGTGCAGAAAGCAATTCACTACAGCCCTTAAGAAAAAATGTAGGTACTCCGTCCGGCCCGACTGCTTTCGTGTTTTTCATCAACTTTATTTGTTTGAGTATATCAAATGTAGTGATGCTTAGCTTAAATCCCGAGGAAGTATGGTGTTCATCAAAAACAAATGCCTCGGAGTCCCTACAATAAACTGTTGAAAAATAATTTGCGAATGCAGAAGATATTTCGGGACCAGTTATTTGATTCCCATCCCAATTCATAACATTAAGCACTGGAGAATCGTTACGCATGGATTTAATATGATTCCAAAATAGTTTTGGTTCACGTACCATTCGACATTCTAAGTTCCTTATGAAGTCTTTATAAGCCGTGCGAATGTTATGTTTGAGCTGAGCGCGAGCACTTTTGAACGCATCGTAGTCACTCAGACGACAAGAGTGTTTCCATTTTTTGTGAAGAGAATCTTTAAGTCTAATATTCCCAACAATTTCACTTGTGAACCACCTCGGGTATTGCCACTTACGTAGCTCTTTTGGTTTTACGGGAAAGCACTCATCAAATACGCAATAAACATGTTCGTACAAATATGCTACCGCCTCGTTCACGTCTAAAATTGAATATAAGGGATCCCAGTTAATATCCCTTGTCTTCAGATATAAGGAATGGAAATCTCCTTTGTCTAATCGCCATTTTTTAAACACTGGATTCTCAAATTTTTTCGGAGACGCATTTATTTTATCCTTGATCAAGAAGACTGTGAGATCGAATTCTAGTGCCGGGTGATAAAGATCTTCTGGTACGAGATGAAAAGGGGCGTGTTGCACCTTGGTGCTAATATTTGAATATATTAAATCTAGAAGCCTGCCGTTAAAATTATTGATATTATTAAATTGTATCAAGCTGTAGGCAGTTGAAACACACAAAAATTCGTTTTGAGCCCCCCGTGCCCCAATCGCGCTATTTAAGTTAAAATCGCCAAGAATTACTACTTTTCTATCTCGTATGTAATTTACATGAGCTAAAATGTTGGTACAGAAGAGCGAGTATTTCTCCTCGGTTGTATTCGGTGGGAAGTAAACAACGCATACAAATATTACTAAAAAACTATAATATTTACAGTGATTTTGACCCAGAGATCTTCATTACTCGTTTCTAGGAATGACACTCGTTCAGCAAGAACCGAATCAGAGTTTCTCAATCCAAGTAACACGCCGCCACCACGGTTTGCGGAGACTCCATCAGCGGTCGAGCGATCGCGTCGGAATACTAAATAATTACCATCAAAAAGCTCACGGCTATAGACAGAGGCGTCCAACCACGTCTCGGTAAGTGCAATCAGAGAGTGATTGGAAGCAGCAACATTGTTGAAAAAATTTATTGTCTTCGTCTTCAAGCCGCGCACATTCTGATAGTACGCATTAAGCATTGTGAGAGATGAAGTATTCCGCTTCTCTTTCCCATTCTGTCAGTAATGGCTCGGTAGTTTAGGAGCCTCCAAATTGGTTATCCATTTTTTCAAAAAGGTTTTTGAAGAGTACTGCACGCAAAAAAACATAAATAAACGTTGTATTATGCTGTTTTGTGGTATCACCGAAAAACCGCTTCGTTCGAGATCGACCTTCCAGAACGTTCACCCCATCGAGTGTAGTATCACCATTATGGAATTTTTCAACCAAATTTGACACACACGATCGCTTACTGCATCGTTGCCATACAATTTATATATTTATGTTAATATTTTCCTTTGCTGTATTTTGAACAAGCGTCAAGTACCGAAAAAAAAAATATTTTCTTCATCCTTCAATAATGACGACAACAAATCGATCAAATAATTTAATCGATAAAAAATGGCCGAAAAAATGCGCTTAACTATTTAAACCTTTTATAATCAGTGCGTTTGAAATAAATTTAACGACGAATGTTTTGTTCAAACGACATATCCGGAATATATGAAACTATTTTTCGGACGACATATTTTATATCAAACTGATTATTTATTTATTTATTTAATTAACGACACAACAGTGTCTTTATATACAAATGAACATGTGACAGGTTATACAAGTACTTAAAATTATTGAAAAATAATACAACTTTATCTTAAACTAACATGAAGATACAAAAAGCAGTAGAATAAATTACAGTCATCGTTTTAAAATTATTTAATAATCTTTGAGAATTTTGTGGGAATTTTATAGATATATATTGAGATATAGAAAACACATGGCCTCATTAGTGGAACGAGATGCAAGTTGCTTTGCAGAATTAAAAGCTTCACACATGTTGATGCAGGGTTACTCAACTCTAGAGGCAAAATATTGTCCTTAATATTTGGTTTGTATTACGTTATTTATATTAATAAAGGAGAGCACAAAGTTAGTAGCTATTTCTAAATATTGTTGTAATATTCTGGCGAATACTATATATACTTATATTAAAAATATCTAAATTGTTGCAAAACTCGTTTCCAAGTCTTTGCATACGAATTATAGAGGAGTTGATTTTATAGTTAGTATAACAATTTTCGGTATAAAAGGGATTGAGCTGTCTTGTGGATCTAGTGGGGATACGAAATGAAATACTTGCGAGTACCTCACTGGTGCATCAATCACTGAGTGAATGATTTTGTATAGCAGTACTATATCGGCTGTTTTTCTTCACACAGTCACACAGCTTCAAGAGTTTCACTGCATTTAATAAGTTGGGAATCGAGTTAACATATTATGATACATTTATAAATCTTAACAGAGCAATAGGTTTTTTTTCCTTAGATATAGCGCTGTTTTTTACTACAACGATCATACAAAGACTAGTTGGTATGACCTGTCTCGCAGCCCGGGTGTTGCGGGTTCAAATCCCGCTGGAACCCGGTTATTTTTAAAAAGGATTTCAGTCAGGTTTTCACTTAAGAACTCTTTAACATATTTCTGGTTGGTTGCAAGAGATCGCCATATGGCAATAAATCAGCCATGTTGTACTGTATAAAAAGAAAGTGTTATACAATATAATAAACAGCACTTCTTTACTAGCTCAACATCTAAATAAATAAGGGGGATTTGAAAGATTAGAATGTCGCTAACTAGAACACTATCTGGATTCTTAAATTAAGATGTTTAATGGTCTAAAAGTAAAACCAGTTAAGAAATTAATCCGTCAGTCATCGAACCTTGGGCAATCAGTTGCTTAGCGAGAATGTTGACTACAGATAAAATAAAATTTGTAATAATTAAAAAAACTAATAATTACTTAATTATTAATCATGAGTTTTATTATATTTGGAAGAAAAAATATTAGTTTCCCTTGTTACAATGCCAACTGCTATATTAAATAATCATAAGGTTTAAGGGAGGGTTGAAAACTTCAATATTAGTATTTGTTTTCTCATTTTATTAAGAGCAAAAGAAGACTCTGGATGAACGAAGAAGTGAACAAAATGAAGATAGAGATGGGGAAGTTGGAGCTGAATTGAATACGGTGGTGCATTAGGATGCAGCACACGCTCCCGGCAACAATGACGCATTCTTCTGCGGAACCGAATTGTGCATCAGAGCATATGCAGCCTCCGGTTCTGGAAGCCCTCTTCCTTTGCCCAGCTTATTGAAAATATTCTGACACTTTTTTATCTTTATTTTTTATCAAAATGTTAGTTATATATGTTGAAAATTTTAATCCCGTTGAGTTACAATATGATTTGGTAAATTCGAAAGCTATATAAGATATGCAACTAAAAGCTGCTTAATTTTGGACTATGCGGACGTCTGATGTTTGGATATAACGGAGGAACTGTTGAATAAATAACACCTTCAAAATGTGTATCAATGATTTATTTTTAACCTGAGAAAGTACGATCATGTCACTTCACATGAAAAAGAGATTGACTTGTTAACTGTGAGAAAAACAGTACAGTTATGTACAGTACCCGGCGGTAGAGTGGGTTTGACGAGAGTTTGCACTGCTGGTCTAGGGTGACCATATTTTAATGTATTTTGTAATATATTTTTAAATATTGTCTATCTAATACTTTATATTCCAATAAAATACTTACTTAACATAATAATAATATAATATCAGATTGAGGCATGTACCTAATGAAAATAATGAAATCAATGGTCAATGTAAAATCAAATTATTTATTCAATAGGCAAACAAAATACAATTAACACCAATAAATACTAAGACCAATTAAAAATGACTTATAACAAGGTATGTATGTATTGTAAAAATAAATAAATGACCCTAACACTGATTCAAAAAATTATTTACATATACATGCAATGCATATTATCTGGTTACCTACCATTGTTTCATACCTTAATTCTAAGAAAATAATTCAGACCAATCTTAATTATCTACTGCTTCTTAAAATTAACAAACAATGCAACTATACAGATATCTACATTGATCATTTAATTTAAAAAAATCGCTATCATAGCTCGTATTGATATTTATTAAAAATCGAGATTAAACTCGAATTGATATTTATTAAAAATTGATCAGTAATTCACTGAATAATAAATAAAAACCAAGAATATTTACCTCCTCACTAGTGTCCCGTAATTTATTGATGTAATTATAAAAATTTAAAACCACTTCTTTAGTATGTCCACACAATGCACTTCCTTTTCCTAACTTCGTAACTTCAGACATTATGGTCACCGTATTTTTCGTCAAATAAACGGATCACATCAACCAATCACGGCAAAGTTGAATGTCAGTTGAATGCTAACGGATCTCACCAACCTATCACGACTAAGATACTTACTAATACACTGATACGTTTTGTATATAACGCACTAAGTTTGTCAATGTGTTAAAAAGTCTCATGAAACCCACTCTAAGTAATATACATCGTTTGTAGAGCGTCGCCTCTGTCGCACGATGCGCTAATCGCATCGTGACTACGATACCGGACTGTTAACGCACCGTGCGACAGAGACGACGTTCTACAAACGATGTGTATTACTTACCGCCGGGTACTGTACTGCCACTGCTGTAAAATATTCTTAAATATTTTGCCGCCTCCTATTATCTCGGTAAAAATATTTAGCGTCTTTTCGATCATAGGCTGCCGGTACGCTCAAGCAAATACTGTACTATATATTGACTTTCTGCAACTTTATTGGCGACGTCCATGACCGAGTTGTTATGATGCAATCAGACACTTTCGATGAAACATGCCACCAGTTAGACCTAAACGTTACAGTTGTTACGAACTGGAATAATTACACTTCGTAAGGTCCTCGAAGTAGATATCCTTCGTTGCCAAGTTAATAAGAACCCTTGTATTCAAACCCGAGGGTTGCGGGCATGATTTCCGTTGGTTCACTGATTTTATAAAAAACATTTCTAGTTCAATTTCCATTAGATGGGGCTGGAAGAGATTTCCACATGACAATACACCTAACAGGTTGTACTGTGTACGATTAAAGTATAACACACGCATATACAAAAACATACCCATGCATATTATATATACAAATACGAGTATATCAGCGTAGAAATTGTAAAAATAATTTTTTATTACAATTTAGTTTTCTGTTCTCTTTTTTCAATAAAAGCACATGAAAAGCTTTCATATAGCTTTAAAACATGTTAAAAGCTTTCATATACTATGTTAGCAAAGTAAAGCGAAGAAGCTGTTTTAGCCAGGATGAATTCAAACAATTATCTGGGTCTGGTTTTTCAGGCAGATTTTGTTAGAAATATTGCATGTAGCAGAGTGTCTCATGTCGTTTCCGAAAAAATCCAATGCACTTACATCGATCATGACAAAGAGATTCAAAGCTCCTCGTTGTTAAAAAAAGTATCAATTTATTTATTACAGACGTTGAATGAAATGTTTCCATTAGAATGATGCAATTTGTTCCAAATAAATGGAAAAGTATCTACAGGGTACAATAAAATGGGAAATAACCTTTCCTTTCACATACAGACGAAATCTACCTTTTCCGTGCGGCCAGTACCGGAAGAGTTTTTTTTCCATTCAATATATATGTTTGTCTAAGATTTGTTTTTAATCTACGAAAGTACGATCATATAACTTCATACCAGAAGGCATTGAACGTTAGAAATAGACACCAAATTCATATACTGTTTCGGTTGTATAGCATCCTTAACTGTCTCGCCACCCCCTCTTATCTCGCCGAATTTTTTTAGCGTCTTTCCAATCATGGACTAAAGCTACGCTGAAACAGAAATTGTTTATTAGCCTTATGGTTCACCGCTCTTTTTTTACGTTGTCCTTTACTGTCCATGCAATGAGACTCTGGAATCAGTTACACACTAATGTTAGACTCGCTCTGTCCTTGGCATGCTTTAAAAAGCGACTGAAAAAACTCTAAATTTCTAGTCAGTAATATAACGTGTTTCATTCCTGATTTTTTTTCCTTTAACTCTCCACCATCTCTTCCTTTTCCTTTGATTGATGATATCTCACTTTATATGAAAAGGAATGTTCGGGTGATTGTCCGTCTTTGTGGGGTTTGTGGGCATATGTTCACATATGTGTTCAAGGAGATGGATTGTCATTTGAATGGTTTTTTGCGACCATTAAACTTGCTTCGTTTACTTTTGTTTGGTTGGTTAGAGGAGATTGTCACCTGGCAATAAGCCCACCAGATTGTATTTGCAATAAAACTCTTAAATAAATAAACACTCTCTAGATTTAAATGTTAGATTATTTGTAATATTTTTTTTTTGTAATATATTGTATCAAAAAATTCAATCAATAAAATTAAATTTAAAAAAAATTATTACATACGATTACACATAAACCATCACGTCGTCTTCCTGTCGGGGTAGACAGAGAGGGCAGAGCACCCGTCTTCCCTTTTGAGATATACACCCTCCGTCTATTCCACATCTATACACATTCTAATACAGATAAATATTCGTTTCCTTCTTTCAAAATATCATTCAATTTATTCAATAAAATTTTCCTTCATTTTTCTCTACCGTTTGAGTTTGCAGTATATTTTAGTTTTAAAAAAAAAACTAAAAGGGTAAATATCAAAAGTCGAACTTCACAAAATATTTAAAGTCCCAAGCAGCTAGGTTTAAAATCTCTCATTTTCCAATATTATCAAACAGAATCTGCACCGTTAGGGTATTATAACTTCATCAAATTCGGTCGAAAATTGTTTTGTTCGCTTCTTAATGGAGCGCGTAAGTTCAGCGTTTCCAATAATGGGAGTACAAACTCCTCAAAACTACTTAAATCCTACGAAATTCCCTCCACCAATTACTTCATGGCTCCGTTAACTTTATTGGCGTCGTTATGAATTACCGGAGTGTTTACATTAATTGATTTATCGGGACGTTTATTACTCTGCAAGCTGTCCTGTAGATTTTGCGAAGCCTTGACAGATATTATCGGCCAGGACAGTGCCTTGTTTACAGGTGCTGAGCACTCGATCGAGTGCTAAACTCTACTTGAAAATTTCAATATACATACATACGTTCATCACACCGTCAACCTGTCGAGATAGGCAGAGACGACACAGCGCCATATTTTCCTATCGTGATACACATCTTTCGCCTCTTTTACATCCCCCTTCTCATGTAACTTGAGGTGCACTGTCGCACGATAAAGCAATGGACTTCAGCGCGGTAGGTTGCTGGTATGAACCCCATGATGCGCTGCTCTCCTCGAATAACACTGGCATCCTAGTATTTAAATAAATAAATATAGGTTTATTGATAGCAACATAGTTTGTACATAATACATTTAAATATAGTTCAAGAACACATAAATTGCAGAGAATACATTAAAGACAGAAGCTATCAAAAGGTCTGGGCTCATCTAATAACACCCCACCAATATAGAGCAAGCCCAGCCACGGAGACACCAGACGTTTTTCAGCCCACACCGTATTTGGGGGTATAAGGATACCTATGACTCCGATCATATCTATTATTTAAAAAAAAAGAGGAAAAACATATCGGTATTCTCCGATAGCCTTACTTCAGGTGTGCCATTGAATTCAATACATCGGTGTGGCAGGTAAGTTTGCAGGTGTTCAACAGCTCAGAAAGAAACGAAAAGTTCCTGGCACTGTTTCGTTTTTCTACTGAATTGACGTTGGAATGGAGAGGAGATTCTCAACTACGGGTCCAGCAACGATGATTTATATAACTCCTACGAATTCTCTGATTTTTTACATTTACGTCTTTCAAAATATAACACACTTGATTCAACCTAACTTTTTCTTGATCTTACTCTATATCAATTTTCTTTGAATTTTTTCATTCATTCATTCCACGTACTTGCACAAAGACGATTAGTCTTACTAGGTAAACATATCTACTGTTTTATGTTATTAACAAGGCAGCTAAACAATTTTAACTTGCCGCGAGCATGTTTACGAGCGATAAGCCTTTGGACTGTATTTTTTTTAAATAGTTGCTGGGTTTTCTTTGAAAATGTGTTATATTCTTTTTGTATATGTATATTGTTTTATTTTTGCAGCCCCCGTGATATTTTAACATGACATAGATAATAAAGGGACTAGAGAAAGATCAAGGTTAGACTCTATCGAATGTGGCTTTGGGATGCTAAGTATTTCATGGACAGAACGATTAACAAATTCCTCTGTACTTAAAGAACTTCACATCTCAGAGAGATGTACTCAACCTGCGAATGTCAGAGAGCATATCAGCCCATTCAAAGCAGATAAATATTGCATAAAACTAAATATATCACCTTATTATTTGATTTCTCAAACCAACCCCAATGGAAAAGGTTACATACTCGACATACTCAAGATAGCAGAATATTATATACTGAAGACTTCCGTAATATTGCATGCAGGAATGACAAACACAAACAATTTACTTTACGATCTCAAACACCTTATTTATAACAAAAGGCTCTTCGAATAGTGAGCATGTTGATTTTCATATAGCATGAACTGAAAGCTCATGGAAATATTAACAGCTGTCGGAGTGCCTGCTGGTGGGACACCACCTACCATGAGCCGTATTGTTTTTTTAACCACATGCGCACCCACGTGGGTACATTAAAATATAACCTTCTCAAATAGAGGATCCACCACTATACATGTGTGGTGACATTTAATCAATGCCACGTGATAGCTTGTCTACTGTGCTCTTTTAAAGAAGCCATCACATCTTTCTAGGCTGATGCGATATGGATGTAGTGCTATCAAAACGATTGGATTTGATGTACTCAACGCTTTCCTCAATTATTCGATCACATTTGTTATAAAATGGTCATAGTTACATGTGATATGAAGGGACGCAAGGGCGTAAAGTGCTGGAGCGAATAGGTAAAACGTGCTATAGGCTTACATTTACCATAAGCTTTATGCACATTGAAATATGTAATTGTATAAAATTTTCGTTGTTTATATTCCAATCTGGCAGACTTTTTGCTTTACGATAATCAACTTCCAAAAAATCAGAAATATGTTACATGTCCTTAAGTGAAAACTATACTGGAATCTTTTTATAAAAGTTCCAGCTGGAATTGATTCCATTGGGAAAACTAAAAGCGTAAATAGTAAGTGAAGAGTGCTATGGGTTTACTTCTTCCGCAGTATCTGTCCATAACTGAATGCTGCGACGACTGGAGAAGAATGTACACGACATAGATCAATTGTAGCGTGGCTCACGTTCCTCATCATTGAGGTAACGGCTCTAAAGAAATTCGAATCAAAGTTGAAAAGTTAAAGCGGTAAATAAATAAATAAATATTAGGTTTATTGACAGCAACATAGTATGTACAAGATCACACCTGAATAACATTTCTAAAAACACATAAATTGCAGACAATACATCAGACGCAGAAGCTATCAAAAGGTCTGGGCTCATCTAATAGCATCCCCTCGGCCAAAATACACCCCACCAATATAGGGCAAACCCAGTCACGGGGACACCAGATGTTTTTCAGCCCACACCCTTAAACACGTAGAAACAGGAATATATACAAAAAAATAAACACAGAAAATAAATATAGTAGATGACAAAAAAAGAAAAAAAGAAAAAAGCACATTCAAGAGAGAGGACACCAAAAGGTCCGGGCTCATCCCACAAACATTCCCACGGCCGAGATACACCCCACCAATGTAGGGCGAGCCCGACCGCAAGGGCATCAGGGGGCTTTTATAAGAGTAAGAGTCAATCCGGGCAATAACTACATTGCTGCTCTTGAAATATGACATTATCACTCGGTTAGTATTTGTTACGTGTTGTTGGCAGGATGCAAAGGTGTTGGCAGGAGGCAAATATCCTGGCTCCGCAATACACGTGATTGGACTGGTATAAGGAGCGTTGGGGATCTTTTTCTGGCTGCTGGGGATAAAGATGCTTACTATCAGGTGATTGTCAATGTTGGGGGGACCTGACATGACACTAGGAAAAAGAAGTATTTGTTATAAGATTGAACAAAAATTAAATGCTTGACCGAGTACTTATCACGTGTAAACAAGATATAAAATAAGCCTGACTGCTTAAGATTGTTGGATATCTCCTTTAGACTTCTTCTCGCCTTTTGACCATAATTTATTTAGTATTAGCAATTTGATGACAAGTTTAATGAAAGACTTCTTGATATTCTGTTTTAATTATACTTGTTTTTTATTATTGAATTTCACTCTCCTTGTCGTTGCCGGGCCTCGTAGTCAAGGATTCCCTCGCCACTCCAACGTCAGTCTTGAACCGTTCTCCCACGTCGATCGTGTGATCTTCTGTGAGAGAACAGACCGATTCTGGATGCGCACTCCTTTCCGCAAATGCCACAGACATATGGACCCTGCTGAGTCGCCAGGCCATGTTGACGCACAGTCAAATGGGAATGTATGCGGATCACTGATTGTTGATAACAAGTAAGCGTTAACGGAGAACGAAGATGAATTATAGTTTGATTTATAAATTGTATGAGAGATGCAAAGAGAAAGATCTGAGAATAAATGTTGCCAAATCCAAAGTTTTAGTGTTAGAAAAGTGTGAAACAAAAAGTTAATATGATATATGTTATGTGTGAACTCCGAAAGTTTGAAGTAAGTTGAAGAAGTAATTAGAATACAGTACACGGCGGTAGGGGATACACATGGCTTTGTAGAGCGTCGTCTCTGTCTCACGGTGCGCTAACAGTCCGGTACGCGACGACGCGACGGAACACGTGTATGAATGACAGAGACGACACTCTACAAAGCCGAAGTTTGCCGATTATGGCCGACAGTCTCTTTCTTAAGCCCGATGTTTATTACTTATCAACGGATACTGTATGTTGCTGAATGTAACTAAATAATTATCATTTACATTTCAAAAGTTTATTTATTTCTTTTTTGAGTGATGGTGAAATAATATAAAAATCTCTGACCCAGTGGTCAGTGTAACTGTTGCCTGATTGGTTGGAAGAGATTACCAATCAGCAAGTAGTTCGCCATTTATAGTTATATAGTTTGCAATCAAGTGTCTTAAAAAATGAATATATTTTTTTATTTAATTTCAAATTAAAGTTTTGTTTAATTGATTCATAATATCAACAGAAAACTAATTTATGTTATTAGCAATATTATTGCAAAAGTTAAACAAAATATATTATAATTCGTTAGGTATATATTTAATTCTAAGTAAACCAGAGAGAAAATTTTGAAATCAACATCAATTTCACTCTTTCCGAAAGCAAATATCAAACTCACTCCACCGTTTACTATGAGAATCAATTCTGCAAACAAAAATGAGTTTATAATAATAAGATAATTTCATCGGAAAACTAGGCAACTCCAAAAAGCAAATATTTACCCTTTCGAAATCAGTGTTGGTTCTGACTTCAGCAAGCAAAGTTGGTTCATCAGCCAGCGGAGACGTATTAATCACGTGCCTTGGCGCATACGTGCGATACGTACTTGCACAGAACGAAATACTACGCCAAACTAACGGAATGTTCGGGGAGTTTTTGAAAGAGACAGATCAAGGAAGAGGGCAAAATATGATATATTTAGAGTACAATTATATTTTTGCTACAGTTCGCGTAACCAAACACTTCATCGTATGCTCAATGCTGAGCGTCGTGTTCATCTGCTATTTCTCGAACTCAGCGCATCAGCTGAGTCCATCCTTCCCGATCTTGGATCATGTTGAATGCAGCGCTTAGAGAAGATCTTGTTAACCAATGAAATATATTACATTTAAAAACTATCAAAAATGGTTATATTTTGGTATATAACATACGTTAAGTACTTGTTGAAAATTCAGTCTCATAATATTTAAAATTATCACGAACACAACAAGATGGGCCTTCGTTACTTGCAGTCCTATCTGATATGCATCTCTCTCTGCAGCATCCTTCCTCCAATTGGTAATACACAGTCACATCATCCGGCTATCTCAATTTAGATCTCTCCATTCTCCTTCGCTCACAGGGCCATATTTGCAGGATCAGAGCTTTACATGTGGTATATATTTAGTATTTAACTTAGCGCAGTCTAGTATTTTTTTCAACGCTATGTTCATCATACAGAATTTAGAGTTCTTCGTTATTCCGTTGTCTCCACGCGCCACAGTATTCCGTTGTTTCTATTAGCACATAAATTAGATATTATATTCTGCAGAGAATCTTTATCTCAAAGGTGTCGAAGAGATTACATTTTTAATAATATTTAAAAAAAAAAGCACACACATACAAATTAATAATCATGAAATCATCAACCAAAACCATGTATTGTTAGCTTCGGGGTAAACAGAGAGGCCAAAGCGTTTAAAATCACGAAGGGCTTAAACCTTTACCTCCCATTCATTCATGCATACATACCATAACTTCTCTCTCGGAGTAGACAGAGTCAGACCATCAGACTTTACTATCTCGACACACATTCTTCTCATATATCCCATACGATTTATCGGACTTTTAAAGTTGTATTCCAATAATACAACCATACATTATTTATTCTAATAATACAACCATACATTATTTATTCTAATAATACAACCATACATTCTTTATTCTAATAATACAACCATAAATTCTTTATTCTAATAATACAACCATACATTCTTTATTCTAATAACACAACCAAACGTTATTTATTCTAATAATACAACCATAACATATATTCTTTATTCTTCCACTTTCACGCCTTCAACTCACATTTACAATATATATTTTTAATTAGTATTTTTTCATTCATTCATTTTACATACCCAAACCATATTAGAGTCCTCTTTTTTATCTTACTTCCGCCTTTAGTTCACATTCATCCCTAATACCTTCATTCCGTATTCTGTCATACATTTTCTCACAGTGTACCCATTATTCTAACTAAATGCATTTCTACAACATTTATTTGACTCTTACTGAAGTATTTTTCCACGTCCTTATTTCATTCATACATCTTCTCAAACATTTTAATTTATTCAGTTTATTTTATTTTTAACCTTAATTTATATCAAATTGGGTCTCACTTAGTCTAATATACTATACAACAGCAATTATGAAACGTTTTCCATATTTTCTAATTCTATGATTTGTTTTCGATTATATATATTTACTATGGAGACCTCTAGGCGACCAAATTTTTTTTCTCAAAATCTCGTTACATTTTTTTAAATCTTGAGGGGGCGTAAACATTTAAATTCCTGAAAAAAAAATTTTTAAACGGGCGTATAAAGAAAATTAGGTAGATCAGTGTTAATAAAACTTTCTCGTGGGGTAGACCGGTATATACGAGTATATATTTTAGTGTTATCCAGGGACAGGCTTTATTTTTTTAAGATGATGTGAATAAAAAAAAAGTTTTGTTAATATAGTTTGATTGAATTCAAATACTTGGAGAAATCGGTTCACGGGTGCTTTTTGCCAGCTTACGGACCAACCACGGATATATACAGTATCCGAGAGGGCAAAACGTTTCCTTTTATATGCAGTAAAAATATATCAGAATTACTTTCAAATAGCTGCCCAAATTTCAAAATATACGTAGATTTAACGAGTTGAGTGATTGTTGATTAAATATAGTTATTTAGTGATTGTTGATTAAATATAGTTATTAAGGTTCAAAATCAATACAGTTCCATTGACAATTAAAACATTCGAAGTGTTCTACCTCGTTTGTTTAATTTTATTTTTGTAGTTAAAAATGTTCATTTAAAATAGTTTCTGTTAATGCAGGTTAAAAATGTTATGTTATATTTCTGATGAATGACAGTTTTTTATTTTTTTCACCTTTATTTTATTAATTAATTATGCTCTATTTTTTTACCTAACAATTGCAAAAAATGACGCCTTAAAAGTGTCTCACAAGTATTTTAAGATACTCCAGCCCTGTAAAATAGTTCACTACGAAATTTCCTAGTTCTAAATTTCAGGTGAACATATATGGTTACGGTAGTGTTCACTTAATTTGTCTGCGGCCTCGTGTGTTTGGAAGGGATTGCATACAGACAATGTCCTACGTAATGCAGAGAAAAGCTACATCCATTTTTTTTTAAAACGAGACGAGTACGATAAACTTATAATATATAACTCAGTTTAGCCATTGTATCGAAATATTAAAGCCCTCTTATCGGCTGGGTCTCACAGTGTGAATAACTTTGTTAAATGTGAGTATGGCAAACATACCCTTATGACTTGATCATAAGATTGGTTGGCTAACTGCATATATTAAACAAAGCATGAAGTAAGGCTTCTTACAGTTTAAAAATGCTTCAATAAAGCGAAGTACGTCTCTCTCATTTCTTCTAAGTTTATCGTGTTTTTATTCAACAGTTTGATTGAAACTCATTGAGTCAAATACTTAATAATACAAAACTAATCATTTCATAATTTCACGTAGATTTATTTGGCGGATTAACCAACTTTTATTTCATTAATATTGTCGGTATCTTAGAACGCGTCTTATATCTGAATTCATAGTCGGATATTATTACTTAATACACACATACATGCCGTCAGTCCATTTCGCTGTTGGGGTAGACAGAAAGGACAGAACACTAGTGTTTTCTATCTCGATATACATCATTCTACGACAATTCCTATTAATTTTCTGACTCAATATTTTCTTCTTTCAAAATAACATTAATTTGATTCAACCATGCACATACATTCCTTGGACTACTTCTTCCACTCACATCAGCACTAGATATTTAGTTTGTTACTATTTCTCGATTCATTCGTTATACATGCCCAAATCATTTCAGAATGTTTTGCTTTATCTTACTCAATACATCAGCCTAAAGTTCCCATTCATCCCTAATCACTTCATTCTCTTTTCTATCATAGATTGTGACCCCATGTATAGTATTCTTCTCAATTCACGCATTTTCACAGCATTTATTCGGTTCCTTTCAGTATTTTTCAATGCCTCCGTTTCACTACCAAACATCAAAGTTGGTACTTAAACACTGTTGGAGACTATCTCTCATCATATTTCGACTCTAGCATATATGGTATGTTTTAGTGCTCCATTGACTAAACTCTAAATACTAAATCATTTTATGATTTTGAAGAAACTGGTATTTAAAGTTCAGTAACGTACAAATTTCTTGTAGCTTCCTTAAATAAGGGAGTCGCGTGGTTTCATTCCCTCACTTTAATATTTAGAATGTGTGAGGTTCTTCTACTCTCAATACAAATACATAAATTTAAGGTAAGAAATAAGTAATTAGTATTTAGGCTAGGACTGTGCATTCGGATCTTAAATTTTAAACATAACTTAACATCATCATTTTTGTTTTCCCTTTCTTCTTTATGGTTGAGATATACCTTAATCACAGATATACATTAATCTCTTTCTCGATTTTTACACATCGTACAGCCACATGCCAGTGTCTCCTCAAACAATAATTATATATTTTTTCTTAACTTTATTCTTTAGAAACCTACTGATATTCTTTCTAGTAAAATGCCTTGAAAATTCAATATCTACTCGTACACCACTGCAATCAACAATTGATTTTTTCGATAGAAACTTTTCAGGCTATCTCGGATTTTCGATTTTTTTATTATATCTTCCAGGGATTTTTTTCATGGTGACCTATATTGCCTGGTTGATAAAACGCTTTATTTCCATTCGAGAATTTCGTGTTATCTTTCCAATGGTATATAAAAATATTAAAATAAAGTTTTACAGTCTGGTTAAATAGTTCGTCAGGTAACAACGCCAGAATTACACAAAAGTAAGTATTGCTAACACGTCCAACGATGAATTGTAAGTTCCATGCCTATTCCAGTGGTTTTAACCCAAAAGTTTGGCTAATGGAGACGATGCCAGTATTATTTCCCGGGCACGCTCTTCAATTTTTTCGCAAAGCCTATTTAGATATATTAAAGGGTTCGCAAACTCACGTGCGCGGACTGCATGCGACCCGCCGTCCATACTCAAGCGTAATAGATGGATTTAAGAAATATGTTTCGAACCACGGACGCCCGCCCAACAACCATTTTTCAGATCAGACCATAACTTGACAATCCTCCGAAGACGATGAAAAGAATTTCATCGAAAGCTCAGAAGAACGGTGTTTTTCAGGATCAAGTAAACTTCCCCTTTCAGCACCAACACATAGATACATCGAGCACCTGAAATTGATATCAAGTTCAGATTTTACAATACACATAATAACTCGTATACAATACATATATTATTCTACGGTCAACATCCGCAGCGACCTAGATGAAAGCGATACCCACAACCGAAGAATATACAGCCTGAGAACAAGAAGAGCCGACCCCAACAGCCTACCTAGGCAATAAGTTGGGACAGTGTCAGGAAGAAGAAGAATATATAAGTACTCGTATATATTGTAAGATCCGGTTTTTGTACATTTGTCAGAGGCATGTGTGCAGCTGCCTTTTATATAATACCAAATTACACAGTAATGTGAAAAAAATCCTACTATAGTATATACGCGTGTGTGTGAGGATTAGGTAAAGTACCATGGCCCATCGTTAATTTCGAAATGCATATGTGACCCGCCAACTGAAAAGTTTATCCAGGCCTAGTTTAGTTGATAAGACGTCTATCTTCCGCTTTGGTGGTAACGTATTAGATTCCCGTTGGTACCCAGATATTTAAAAAAAGGATTCCTATCAAGTTTTGACATATGTTTAGTAGGATATAAACCTGCCATGTTATACTGATAATAACAAAAATTTTGTTTGATATAAACCTGCCATGTTATACTGATAATAACAAAGATTTAGTATGATATAAACCTGCCATGTTATACTGATAATAACAAATATTTAGTTTGATATAAACCTGCCATGTTATACTGATAATAACAAAAATTTAGTTTGATATAAACCTGCCATGTTATAATGATAATAACAAAGATTTAGTTGGATATAAACCTTCCATGTTATACTGATAATAACAAAAATTAAGTTTGATATAAATCTGCCATGTAATACTGATCATAACAAAGATTTAGTTTGATATAAACCTGCCGTGTTATACTGATAATACAAAGATTTAGTTGGATATAAACCTTCCATGTTATATTGATAATAACAAAGATTTAGTTTGATATAAACCTTCCATGTTATACTGATAATAACAAAGATTTAGTTTGATATAAACCAACCATGTTATGCTGATAATAACAAAGATTTAGTTTAATATAAACCTGCCATGTAATACTGATAATAACAAAGATTTAGTATGATATAAATCTGCCACGTTATACTGAAAATAACAAAGATTTAGTTTGATATAAACCTTCCATGTTATACTGATAATAACAAAGATTTAGTGGGATATAAACCTTCCATGTTATACTGATAATAACAAAGATTAAATAAAATACAATGAATTTAAAGTGATTTCTTATTTTTAAAGAAAAATCTAAAAAATATGTCTATGATAAGCAAGAATATAACAAGTAGATTGAAATGTGCGCATTTCCCCTTCTTCCCCATCACGCTGGACCGTCCCGTCCTAAGGGATGCGAAAGAAACTTGTGGCGCCATAAATAAAGATAATCTTTATGAATTCGCTTTGCTCAAGCCTAGGTAATACGTGTATAAATACAAATATAATAAATTTGCAGATAAATTTCCGACTCGAGGGGAGAATCAACGCATTTAGAAGATATCGAAATCTTAATAGAGGAATCGGATTGAAAATATTGATAAAATAAATACATTAATTGATCAGTTATTAGTGAAGTTCTTATATTCAATCTACTGACATATTTTTAATTTCAATGCATTTTATATAAGTTTCAGTTTTTTTTTTGTTAAATATACAAATGACGGGTTCATTTCCATACGGCAATCTTTTATAATTGTGGACAAATAATTTGTTCAAAATACGCGTATGTTAAATTTTTTATTTGTATTTTTTAATGGCGAAATGAAGACATCGGAAATTGATACTTTTATAAAATGGATATTTAAAGTAACATAGAGAAAAGGTCGTTAACCTTTTCCTTTCTGTGCCTAAAAAATCCGCACGTTGCGGTGCTGTGTATTCAATACACATCAATACACATGTAAAAATGAGCGATTTAAAATAAGAATATTCATAGTCAATCGCTTAAATTAATGAAATTTTAAGTAAAAAGTGATAATAATTGAAATTGAATTGCTGAAAACGTGAAAAAAACATCGGCCGACGTTCACAAAACGGGCGAAGCGACCACCTCAAATGGATGCCCGAAAGCTACTGAAGCGAGAGAAGCGAGCGAACTGAGATTTTATTTCTTGCATTCCCACATACCGAAGTAAAGGGAGAGTGAGACGTAAATAGCGTCGCTTCCTCACCTATAGCGGTTTTTAAGAATGAATATACCTACGTCACACACTGGCCCACGTTTGATTGTATTGGTGAATTTATTCCCGATTTTCACAAAATATCTCTGATGTAGCCGATAAATGTTAATACCTAAAATCTGAACCCAGTATTTATTATATTTATAGAGATATTAAAGTTTTTAGAAGCAATGTGTACGAGTTACACATCACAGGAAAGGAAGGGTTAATAAACTTATTATTTATTTTATATAAAGCAAAGGTAGTTAAGACACGTGAGGAGAATAAGTAACGGAAGTATGACAAAGCAAGTATACAAGTTAAAGGTAAAATATGTGCTTGGAAGATATAGACCGAGAAACATATGACTGGCTCAAGTAAGCTTTTTATTAAGTTAAAAGTATAAATAATATAACATATGTACCGTATAAATATATAGGAGTAGGTGACAATTCTGAGAATGGATACAAAACCATGGAGATCGGTTTTCCCTGCCTACTATGATGATGTATTTAACTACTTCTTTTGACTTCTTCATGCGTATCCGAATATTTGGCTTGCGTAAAATGCTTATTATTGGCTTTTGTAAAAATATTTTGTAATTTTATAAAAAACAACTTTTCAACTCTTTATCCATGAGGTTCAAAATCCTAGCGCTGATATAGTTTAGCTCTCTTCCAGGTGAATTGGTCCTGCACTTTCTTGGGATCCGTCTGTCAGTCCAACAGAAGTCTGCATTTACACACCTTGTCTGCCAATTCCATGCCCTTTGATGCCTTTCCACTGGACGTCCTTCGTGACCTAGATGGTAAAGCACCTATATTCTTCCCAATGGCTTAGGTATGGATTTTTTAAAGTATCAAAATGAAATATAAAAAAATAGTTAAAAGGGGTATCAGTCTGGTTAAAGAGGTCGTCAGTTCAGTATTATTGCGAACACATAACATAACATATAATAAACTGAAAGTTTCTACGCGCATACTCCAGTAGTTTTTAACATGAAGACTTGATGAATATGGTCGATGGCAATTTGTCTCTCGGCCACGCTCTTTTATATTTCTGGATGACCGATTCGGGTATGTTGAAAGGTTCCATATGAGTGAATGGATGTTTAGATGTTTAGATTTCATGTTGACCGATGTAAGACCCTTATTAAAAAAAAAAATTTATTTGTTTCTTTATTTGTTTAAATAACAGGTATATGAAATGAATAAAAAAAACAGACATTCATAAACAATTAAGTTCTTAACAAAACAAGTGTTAGATAAACTATATGGATATGGGTTTGTTGTCTCTTATTTGTTGTGATCGTAGTAAACTAGGATGTTGCCTGTATCTTACTGAGAATAAATGAACATGAAAAAAAGGTCGATACTTTTTATCAATTTTATGTTGTTATTATGTTTCTTTGTCCAAAAACTCTCATGAACTTATAAGTTGAGATATATAATAACGAGTAAGTACTGTTGCACTTTAGCAAACAATGATATTACTGTAAAATGGTGCACTTTAACAAACAAAGGTACTAGGGTAAAATGTTGCACTTTAGCAAACAATGATACTCGTATTAGTGTAAAATGTTGCAGTTTAACAAAAAATGATATTAGTGTAAATTGTTGCACTTTTGCAAACACATTAGTTTTACAAATCAAACCTGATTTTATAATATATTAAGATGTATGTATGTTAGTGAACCGTTGACGTGGAAAAAACTGAAAGGTGCTGAATAAAAACTGTAAAAATGCGTGCACTGAAAATAATACGGAATTAAGGAATTAGGAACGAATCTGAAATTAAGGCTGATGTATTGAGTAAGACGAATAAGAGCACTCAGAGATGATTTGAATGAATGAAGAGATACTTAAAATGAATGAAGAAATATTTAGAATGAATGAAGAAATATTAACAAAACCAATATAAAGTGCAAATGTGAGTGGATGGAGTGAAAGGACATGAGATTAAGTATGATTTAATCAAATAGATGATGTTGGGAAAGAATGAAACGCAGAAAGTGGTAGTTCATTATAAATGTATTATTCCTTTTCGATAGTAACAAATTTTGAGACAATTTGACAGACCACTAAATTGAGATCTGAAAGATTAAATCTGTGGCAGAAGTTGATATGTCCGTTTTGCCTTAGTTTACAGGAGAAACAATATTAACTTTGATAAGCTGTTAAGTGATGCCCTTGCGGTTGGGCTCGCCCTACATTGGTGGGTGTATTTCAGCCGGGGGAATGTTTGTGGGATGAGCCCGGACCTTTTAATGTCTTCTCTCTTGAATGTACTTTTTTTGTCATCTATTTATATTCTGTGTTTTTTTATCTTCTTGTTCTACGTGTTCAAGGGTGTGGGCTGAAAACATCTGGTGTCCCCGTGGCTGGGCTCGCCCTATATTAGTGGGATGTACCTTGGCCGGGGAGATGTTATTAGGTAAGCCCATAGCTTTTGATAGCTTCTGTTTTTTAATGTATTCTCTTTTTAATGTGTTTTTGAAATGTGTCTAAATGTGTTATGTACATACTATGTTGCTATCAATAAACCTGTATTTATTTATTTATTTAAAATCAGTACAAATAAGCATATTTTAGTTTTTCCAAACAATATATTTTGTTTGGATAGTGACTGACACACCAAGTTTTGCCACAACATGCTGAGAAATATTTTCTATAAATTGGGAGAATAAACACAAAATGACAAAAAACAGACATATCAACTTCTGGCACAGAAATAAACATATTTATCTGAAATGAATGACATTTAAAAAAAGAGATAGGTCCAAGAACGGAAGGATAAAATTGGAGGAATTTTGACAGAGAAAGGCGAGAAAAAGAAGGGCATATAGTATATGACAATATGCATGAGAGTGGATAATACAAAAGAAGGGCATATAGTATATGACAATATGCATGAGAGTGGATAATACAAAAGAAGGGCATATAGTATATGACAATATGCATGAGAGTGGATAATACAAAAGAAGGGCATATAGTATATGACAATATGCATGAGAGTGGATAATACAAAAGAAGGGCATATAGTATATGACAATATGCATGAGAGTGGATAATACAAAAGAAGGGCATATAGTATATGACAATATGCATGAGAGTGGATAATACAAAAGAAGGGCATATAGTATATGACAATATGCATGAGAGTGGATAATACAAAAGCTGTTTTTGTGGAAAGGAAGTTGTGGAGATCTATTTTTTGTATACTCAAAAAGGAATATGGCATCATTGTAGGTACGTTTATATTATTCGTTGTTTAATTACATTTATGTAAAGTTGTATAAAAAGCTGTATTGATGTATAACATGCGGAGAATTATTGTCGATATAAGAAAGTCTGGCGCTCTGTTCTCTCTGCCTACCTCTTTAGAGGCATGGATTGATGATATGTATGTGTTTAATTTAATAATTACGTATATATCGTATAAAAAATTAAAACGAAATATGTAACGCTCCTGTCCCAAACAGGATGATTCGCCGTAACAACGTTTCGTATTTCGTTAAGTTAATATCGCGAAATTACACAAGATTAGCAATAATTCCGTTCGGTATATTTATCCACAGCGGCCCGGCACACTCTCACTGATAACACACGGCATTGTATTTATTCAAGTGTACTAGGACGATAAGTTTTAGGCATGATTCATATAGCGTAGATAACGGAAGCAACGATTGCCGTTAAAATCGCGAGGATTCTCAGAGTAACAAAAGCTCAACGCGAAGTTCTTATCTGGGGAATCAACACTTAAAGGTTCATGTATTTTTGTTGAATTTTTTCATGTGAAGATAAAAAAAGAGGTCAACATAATTCAACAACAAAACAACCGTAATCTAGTTGGTAAGATGCCTGTCTCTTAACGCTGGAATTACAAGTTCGATTACCACTGGAATTTAGTTATCTTATTGTTGAGCGACCATTTCATCTCTTTACAGGTACAATTTCTAAGATAAATAACGTTTTCAAAATTTCAGGATCTCATTGCCCTGTAGGTCTTAAAAGTTTAAAAATACTTTTTAGACATGCTTACCACTAAGGGTCATAAGTTTTCAATCAGAACAAGTTAGAGCTTGTATGGAAAAATACCATGCTAGCTACACCCTTCGCATGGTCAGGTGGTATTGCGGTTAAAATTTGATACATCTACCCTCATCAGTAAATAATCTAGAACTGGTAAAAGACGTGTTGTTTCGTGATATTCTGAAATGTTCAAAAATAAATATTGTACTGCTATCAAGTCTCATTCAAAAGAAGGAAATAGTTTGTCAAAAATTAAATGACATCAGCATCTAAACGTCGTTTAATTTGTGTCGACTTTTCCCTTCTTTTAAAAGATTTGTCTTCTATCGGCTTAAGTTAACATACTTCTGAGGTTAGATGTGTACAATTTCAACTGTAATATCGCATGACCATGTGGTGGATGAAGTCGGTATAGTATATTTACAAACATGCTCTAGCTTGTTAAGGCCAGAAGCTTTTGGACCTTAGTAGAATTTTTTTGGTAAGCTCTTGCAATTTAGGCACGTTTTTTCCGTGTTCAGTTCATGGCATTCAACAAAATATTTATTTATTAAAATGATGAAAAACACTAGCATTTATTTTACAAATGATAGCAACACTTAATAAACATAATTTATATAACAGCAACATCGTTGAAAAATCAATATAGTTCAGAATACATACTGCGCATAAAATCATTTACAGAAAAAAAAATTACCGACTCGTAAATTTAGGAAAATATACATATAATTTATATCAGTCAAATATATTTTGGCAGTCTTATCATATAAATTAAAGTCACTATGTAATTATATGAGTCAATATAATATAACTAATTTAAAAAATGCCAAATCTAGACAATTGAAAGTTTCAACTGATAAATCTTAAAAAAATTAACAATCAATCAATGGGTGAAAAAGTTCCTTGAAGATAAAAGAAACGCAACATTCATTAGACGCGGTAAAGATATGGCGTTTAGTAAATTAAATCTGTCTTGTTAACGACAACCAAAAAATACGTGGTCTTTAGTTTAATCATCTAAACCTTGTTGTTTTGCCTTTTTTATTTATCATGATAAATTAAAAACTAATTTTAATTAAAAGCTTAGTAATAATTTTATATTTGATGCACATGTGCAATACATGTTTTTAAAAAAAATTTTGTACGAGTACATAAATGTTACTCCGTTTTGATTATGTCTTTCAGTTTTGGTGTTTTACCAGTTTTTATGTTTGATTATGTGATTAAGTTTTGATGTTTTACCAGCTTTTTTTTGCAGTCTTTAAAATATATTTCATGCTTGATTTTCTTTTATTGAATTTTGATCATCCATAAACACTGTGGTGGTTGAAGTTTATTTATTTATATTAAAACACTCTGAAGTATTAATTTGGTGTTATGATGTCGAAGAATTTAATGTTTCTGATGAACATGTTAAATATTTTGATAGATATTCAACTACCTTAAATATCAACCCACCAGAACACGATTTAACAACAGTTGACTAAAGGCTAACGTTGTTAGTGAAGTCAGCTATATGCAAAAGTTGAAGGCGGATCTAGTTGGTAACTATTTCCAAGGGAAGCTATCTGCGCCACCGTGCACATTCCTCGTCACTTAGCTCCTAGCCGGGGGCGGAGTAGACTCCTGAACCCTGAGTGCTACCGACAGATAACTCTATTCGCAACTACTTGTTACTTACCGCTTTCGATGAAAGAACGACTAATTGACAGTGTGTATCGTCGCTATAAACCCAAATCTATTGAAAACTTAAAATGAACACTAGAGGAAAACATTCGTAGTGGGGAAAATATAGAACACATAAAGATACATTGCGTCGAAAAATATGTCACCTATATGTATTGCATTTCGAAAATATCTAACATGCATACATTGGATTGCAAAAATACGCAACAAAAATAATTGCATTGAAAAATATGTTATTTGCATACATTGCATTGCAAAAGTATGTTACATCAATTGAAGTGATATCTATTTTAAATACATAAATTGCATTGCAAAAATATGTAAAAGTTATTTATTGTATTGCAAAAATATACAACATACATGCATTGCATTCCAAAAATATGTATTACTCATGCATTACACCTGGATTCGCAATATAACAAAGGTAGAAGACGTTATAAAGGTGTGCAAAAGAATGAAGTGGCAATGGGCCGGAGACGTAGCCAGAATTCGAGGGTACTAGGATATCTATGACTTCGATCAATTTAAAAAAAACATGCCGGTGTACTCAGATCGTCTGCCATCGAATCCAGTATAACGGTGTGACCGGTGAGTTTGCTGGTGTGCAACAGTTCACTTACTGTAAGAAGAGTAAAGAAGAAGAAGTGAACGAAAACTCCACGGCACAGCTTCGCTTTCTGATTGAATTGGCGATGGAATGACGAGGGGATCCTGAACTACGAGGCTCAGCAACGACGATGACTTAAAACTAGATAACAATTCTTACAACTAATTAACTGATTCCTTTATATAGTTTGTTGAATTTAATGTATTGTATTTGGTTAATATTTTTTACTTTCCCCGTTATACTACAAATTAAGCATCTTTTAAAGAAATATACGAGTATATCCAGAGTCGTGTAAGTGTTATTTAAAGTTGATGTATTTTTTTTTAGTTTTATGATTATTATTGTAATATATAAATAATACTTGAGTGTCGCTTATGTTGTCAATCATTAAATTAATAAATAAGACGATATCTTTTGTTTTTCCGGATCAAAAGGTGTGGAGGTCTGTCTTCTCTGCCTAACTCAAAAGGAAAAGGGCATGATGATTATATATGTATGTAATTCTCTCACTTTTACCTCAACGGAAAATTATTTGTGAAGATCTCACATCTCTTGTAGTTTCGCTTGTGCAGGATTCCCAACTTGAAAACTTCAAGTCATATAATGAACTTTCAACTTAGTTAGCCAAGCGGATGCGAGCTCTGAAATAGTGTTCGTACGTCTCTAAGATAGTTTTCCTCCTTATTCGGGTTTTTCTATATAGAATGTGCGTATTTATTATTGCTATTAAACCATGAGAGATTTCGGCTTTTAAGGTGGGAACTCTATATTTAAATATTTAATAAGCAATTATAGTACCCGGCGGTAAGTATTACACATCGGACTTAAGAAAGAGACTGTCGCTTTCTTAAGCCCGATGTGTATTACTTACCACCGGGGAACTTACTTTTTTGTTCCACCATTAACATTTATCACTACGAAACGCGTTTCTACTATAATATGTAATAATAATAAATTGACAATTTATACAGCGCCTTAAAAGAGCATACTTTCCTCTAGGACGCTCTTATTCTGAAATCGAACCCACAAGTATTGAAAGAGTAAATATATTACAAAAACTAAAATAAGTAAAGTGTAAGGATTAGAAGGTGGTATCTGCAGCTTTTCCCAGCACCAAGAGAAAATATTATATATGAAATAAGTGAAAACCGTTTCATGTTAAACCCCCTTTTTTTAAATAAAGCTATGTACTAAATTGTATGGACCCACATTCCTAAGGCTGGAAAACAGGTGTCTTACCTTTAAAACGACCTCCGTGGCCTGGTGGAAAGACGCTGGTCCACCAATCCAAAGGTTGCGGGTTCGATCCCCGCTGGAACCCAGATTTAAAAGAAAAATGGGATTCCACTCTGGTTTTCAATAAGGGTCCATTAAAACATCTTCCTGGTTGGTAAGAAGAGATTGCCATATGGCAATAAACTCAGGATAAAAAAAAAACATGGAGGTTATCTTTTTTCTCAAAGCTGTCCTCAGGTGGCATAATCCCGGTTTGTTACGAGAGTAACGCTCTTATGTCTAACTAGTGTCCTGTTTCATCAGAAGTGTAAATAAACATCCCGGTTTGTTACGAGCGTCACGCTCTTAGGTCTTACTAGTATCCTGTTTCATCAGAAGTGTAAATAAGCATCCCGGGTTGTTACGAGCGTAACGCTCTTAGGTCTAACTAGTGTCCTGTTTCATCAGAAGTGTAAATAAACATCCCGGTTTGTTACGAGCGTAACGCTCTTAGGTCAAACTAGTGTCCTATTTCATCAGAAGTGTAAATAAACATCCCGGTTTGTTACGAGCGTCACGCTCTTAGGTCTTACTAGTATCCTGTTTCATCAGAAGTGTAAATAAGCATCCCGGGTTGTTACGAGCGTAACGCTCTTAGGTCTAACTAGTGTCCTGTTTCATCAGAAGTGTAAATAAACATCCCGGTTTGTTACGAGCGTAACGCTCTTAGGTCAAACTAGTGTCCTATTTCATCAGAAGTGTAAATAAACATCCCGGTTTGTTACGAGCGTAACGCTCTTAAGTTTTACTAGTGTCCTGTTTCATCAGAAATGTAAATAAACATCCCGGTTTGTTACGAGCGTTACGCTCTTAGGTCTAACTAGTGTCCTGATTCATCAGAAGTGTAAATAAACATCCCGGTTTGTTACGAGCGTTACGCTCTTAGGTCTAACTAGTGTCCTGTTTCATCAGAAGTGTAAATAAACATCCCGGGTTGTTACGAGCGTAACGCTCTTAGGTCTAACTAGTGTCCTGTTTCATCAGAAGTGTAAATAAACATCCCGGTTTGTTACGAGCGTAACGCTCTTAGGTCAAACTAGTGTCCTATTTCATCAGAAGTGTAAATAAACATCCCGGTTTGTTACGAGCGTAACGCTCTTAAGTTTAACTAGTGTCCTGTTTCATCAGAAATGTAAATAAACATCCCGGTTTGTTACGAGCGTTACGCTCTTAGGTCTAACTAGTGTCCTGTTTCATCAGAAGTGTAAATAAACATCCCGGTTTGTTATGAGCGTTACGCTCTTAGGTCTAACTAGTGTCCTATTTCATCAGAAGTGTAAATAAATATCCCGGTTTGTTACGAGCGTAACGCTCTTAGGTCTAACTAGTGTCCTGTTTCATCAGAAGTGTAAATAAACATCCCGGTTTGTTACGAGCGTAACGCTCTTAGGTCTAACTAGTGTCCTATTTCATCAGAAGTGTAAATAAATATCCCGGTTTGTTACGAGCGTAACGCTCTTAGGTCTAACTAGTGTCCTGTTTCATCAGAAGTGTAAATAAACATCCCGGTTTGTTACGAGCGTAACGCTCTTAGGTCTATCTAGTGTCCTGTTTCATCAGAAGTGTAAATAAACAGACCGCCATAAATTCAAAACCCTCATTTGAAAACAAAGCGATTTTAACTAAATAGACAACGAAGGTTTTAATGGAGTTATAGATCACATCGGATTATCAATTAATTATGAATATAAAAAAAATATAATTTATACAGCGCCACTTAGGGAGTATACTCTCCTCAAGGGTGTTCTAACCACTAATATAAAATATATACACAAAATAAATGCACATAAGTTAAGTATAATGATATAAAGTTGGTGGCTGCGGCCATAAGATTAGATATTTTCTTGTTTATGTTATTAAAAACATATACAGAAATAATTTCAAAGAAAATTAAGCAAGGGAAGACGAACCATAAAAAAATCTTTGTAGATTTGGCATACAGTAGTAACACATTTGGCTTTAGGACTAGTGTAACATTTCTGTGTAGTATCCATACATACTCATGAATTTTGATAAGACTTCTCAAAAAGGATTCCCTTGTAAGTGCTTACTATAGCTGTACACGCCATCCATATTTCTAAAACTTTGAGGCAGACCATTCACGTCATAGAACCAGTAACGGTAAAAACCCTACCATTATACCCCACCCTATTAGATCGATTCGGAAAAATAAATTTATTCGATAAAGATGAAATTGACCTCGAAGCTCTGCTCCTCTTTAAAAGAACATCTCTCAAAACCAAATTTGAGAGATGCAATGAAAAATTCCCATAAAGGATCTTGAATATAATGAAAATACTGTAATTAAGGCTTTCGCGATCTTGTAATATTTTTTTAAGCTTGCTTTCCTTTAAATCCTTCTAGTTTTTTTCAGAACTCGACGAGCATTGTACTCGTATATAATTAAGGCAGTTTTTTTATCATCCACTGTTTTGTGATTTGACATTTACTGTAAGAAGCTGGAATTTATATTGAGACTAGATATTTCAATAGACTTGATCCGCTTTATTCATCCTAAAAAAAATCGAGTACAAGTCTACTGTGTAGCAACCTTACTTCGCTGTCCAAAACTATTAATTTAAGGAAGTGTAGCATCGATTTTATAGGTTAATAAATTTTAAATTGGAAACATCTCGCAAAAAACTGAACTACGAATATTTAGCGCAGCTCTTAAATTTAGATAAAATAGTTTGACAGGAGGTTATTGATTAACTCATTGGTGCTGTATTAAATTAACTATACTAAATTTTCCGGTCCACAGTTTATTAAATTAATCAGTTTGCGTGCTTCATCTTGGTTATGTTACTATATCAATTGTTATTATATATTGTTGTCATCAAGCAACCAACTATTTCTAAAATTTATCAACCGTTAGATGGCACAGAACGAGGAATCAATATGAATACTTGATAAACCATTTCAATTGATAAAACCAAATTAGTTTTTAAAAAAGCTTTTCTTGGCAAGTATTTCTGAAAATGTATCGTAATGATCTATTTAATCAATCAATTTTAATAACGTATTATTGTTCTATTGATGTTTTTGTTTGCTCGTTGCTAGTTCTGTGACATGGAAACGTATGCCCCTATATGTAAGGCAGAACTAAAAGACAACCCTTTTTGGTGGTTCGTATTAAAATTTATGAACCACATTACACTACACCCAAAGCCGAATGTGTAACTATCATATACCGAAAGACCTACAAAGGTTATTGTTTTGTTCATCTTCCCTTGGTAAGCTTTTTGGGACTTTAATACCAAATTTGTTTTTCTGAATAAACGCAGATACGAGGAGGTGCATTATCTAATGACTGCAGCTACCACTTTTTTACCCTTACACTGAGCTTGTATTTATTTATTTTGTAAAAAAAATATTCTTTAATAATACTCGTATAACATAAGGTTCAAGTCCCGAGTTAGAGTGTCCTTGATAAGAGTATGATATGTTCTCTAAACAATCCTATATGTTGTAATTTATTTTTATCAAACACTGTTTATTCCACTTTTTTGTAACGGTATAACCCTATCGGTTTCAAGGCTTTCACCTCATCTTCAGGGGAGCACAAACAAGACTAAATGCTGTTTGAACTGGTACCGATATACAGAGCGGAGAGATTTTTGGAATATATTGGGCTCTTGGCCGAAATCATCCCATGCCTCCCCCATCCCTCAGCCCCCAACCGTTGAAGCGTGTATATCGGTACCAGTTCGAACAGCATTTAGTCTTGTGTGTGCTCCCCTAAAGATGAGGTGAAAGCCTTGAAACCGGTAGGGTTATACAGTCATAAAAAAAGTGGAATAAACAGTGTTTGATAAAAATAAATTACAATGTCTTTAAACCTCAACAACGTTACTGCCTTACCTATAAACAACAATCCTATATGTTATAAATTTTATTTTTATTATCAATATTGTTATATCCTTGTATTGTTGAACTTATGTTAAAATAAATAAATAAAAAGCTTCCACGTCTACAAAGACAATTCACAAATTATTCATGTGCTAGAACTTATTCACTTTGTTTGCCATGGTTTATTAACGTTCATATTTCCAGAGAGAAAAGTCTCCCAGTAGTAACTGGGGCATAGAGTAATGACCGTCTGTGGTCACCGACATGGATTATCTTGTTCAAGCGACGAGTTGAATTTCAGCTACTGTTCTAGTTCTAGAAACGAGATAGCATTAGGTTTTTCCTATAATATCGTTTTTAGAATAGGTACCTCATATGAACGTTTTTGCATTAAGTACCATCCACTTGTATAAGCGTCTAAGTTGATTTTAACAGGTGGCTGGTACTTAAGACGACAGATCGAAAAGTCTTGATTCATATTATATTGTCTAACCAAATCGCGTTATTTTTTTTAATTAGGGTTCAGTTCATTAGGGTTCAGAAAAACATATGAAATAGTTTTTGGAAGACTAATAATTTCCAATTTTCAGAAATGTCATCAGTAATTTCTTAATTAACATATACCAGACTACCAAGCTTTATTTCACGTATTTATTAGATAAATACTACATTTAATACATTTTCAAAGGTTTCTTTATGAATCTTTATATAAACACCACACACAACTTCAAAGGTTCGTTTGTATATCTTTATACAAACACTTCACACATCCGTAATGGTTTCTTTGTACATCTTTATATAAACAATAAAGACATCTGTAAAGGTTTCTTTGTGCATTTTTATACAAACTCTACTCACATCTTCAAAGTTTTATTTGTATATACAATGGCGTGCCGAATTCAATAAAGATAAAGGAAGGAAAACCATTTAAACAGTCGATCGGAGCGTGGTTGTTATTGCGACAGGATTTTGATTACTTAGGCTTTCAGGATGAATGACGTGTGGAAAAATTTGTGTGGGCTCTTGAGTGTAGGTTTCTTCTTGTTGTTTTGATTTTTGTTGTTTTGTATTTGTGTTTCTGTATATTTTTGTGTTAATTTTTATTCTTATGATTGTGTGCGGTATATTATGGGATGAACAAGTTTGGTCTTCCTGGAGTGATGATGTGTGAAAAATTTGATTCCGCATGATGTTTCCAGTTGTAATTGAGTGTCACTGTTTGTCAGGTTGATGAGAACGTGCAACGGGGTTTTGTTTTTGTGTAATAAAAAATCGGAAAGAAGTATCGATTTATTTTTTCATGCTAAATATCCTCAGTGAGATACAGGCAAAAACCTAGTTTACTGGGGATACGACAAATTAAAGGCGACAAATCCAGATCCATTAAAATAATGTATGTCTAAATTAAATAACATGTTGTTTTTTCGCAAATTATGAAGATTTCTTTTCATATGTAATAATAAATAAATAAATATATTTATATAAACACCACACACAGCTTCGGAGGTTTCTTTGTATATTTTTATATAAACACTACACACATATTCAACGTTTTATTTGTACATATTTATAAAAACAATACACATATCTGTAAAGGGTTCTTTGTACATCTTTATACAACCACTACACTTATCATTTTATATTATATATGTACAATTTATGTGGGTGTGGGCTGAAAAACATCTAGTGTCCTCGCAGCTGGGCTCGCCCTATATTGGTGGAGTGTGTCTTGGCCGGGGGATGTTATGAGATAAGCCCGGACTGTTTGTTAGCTTCTCGCTTAAATGTATTTTCTGCTTTTTATTTTGAAATATAACATACGAGTAAATGTGATTTTGGAATGTATTTAATTATGTACATACTATGTTGCCATCAATAAACCTATATTTATTTATCTTTAATGGTTTCTTTGTACATCTTTATATAAACACTACACACATCTAAAATTTCTTTATAAATCTATATATAACACTAAATCAATTCTTAGTATAACACTAAATTAATTATAAATAAATTCAAAAGTTTCTTTGTAATTCGTCTTTGCTTGGTAAGTTTTCTGCGGTTTTCTTACCAAATATATTTTTTAAATATATGCAAATAGGGGGAAATACCTAATCTATTGACCACAGTCGCCAATTTTCCATCCCTATTTATCTTTATTTCTTTTATCCAGTTTGCACGGATTTCTCCTGTTACACAAAGAGGGTATGCTTCTAGAGTTAGCTTATTCATTAGGAAGAATATCAGCCAGGATTCATTTCATACTGCTAGACGGTACCGAGAATATATCCACAGTGTCATTCAATTGGTTCAATCTCTCTATACCACGCGTAACTGAGTGTTTAACCATGATATTCGTTCTGTATTGGTATCTATAACAGAGGGTGATTCCTTGAACGGCTATGTTAATAACATACATAAAAATTTAGTGTTTCTAGAATTGCGGGTCAATTATAGTCAGTTATCATCTTTTAATTTTGCTGTATTTTAATCTGTCAATAAAAGTGAGTTTTTATTGTTGTTTATAGTTAAGGCATTAACGTTGTGGGGGTTTAAAGACATTGTAATTTATTTATATCAAACACTGTTTATTCCACTTTTTTGTGACGGTATAACCCTACCGGTTTCAAAGCTGTCAACTCATCTTCAAGGGAGCGCAAACAAGACTAAATGCTGTTGTACCGATATACACGCTTCAACGGTTGGGGGCTGAGGGGTGAGGGAGGCATGGGAAAATTTCGGCCAAGAGCGGAGAGATTTTTGGAAAAAAACTGTTCAACAGATGTTCGGATCGGTGTACTGACTTAGAAATTTCTAGGGCCTCTAATCTGTCCAATTTATTTCCGTTACTACTGATATGTAAGAATTTGGCATCATCGATAGAAAAAGTATGGTTTTCACGGTGACAATGATTAGCCATTTCAGAGTAAATTAGAGGATTTGTTAAGGCGGATTTGTGTTCACGAAATCTCTTTTCTAAAGATCTTCCTGTCTTTCCTATATAGAAATTATCGAATTCGAACAGCATTTAGTCTTGTTTGCGCTCCCCTGAAGATGAGGTGAAAGCCTTGAAACCGATAGGGTTATACCGTCACAAAAAAGTGAAATAAACAGTGTTTGATAAAAATAAATTACAATGAGTTTTTATTATTTATTTTTAGAAAAAATGGCACCATTTAATAAAAAAACATAATATGTTTAGGTTTCTTTTCAGATTTATATTATTAATATTTCAATTAAACCAAAGATGTAAACATATTTATAAGAATTGTTAAAATGACCTAGTTGACTGGACTCTTGAGTTCCACCCGGGGGGGTTAAGATCGATTCCCAATGGTACTCGAAAGAAATTAAATAATAAAAGAGGTTCCAGTCCGGAGAGTTCGCCTGGTGTTCTAGACATGTGCAAATATTGTTAGCAATCAACGTGCTGTAGTATTGCTAACACGTGCGATTGCGAACAAGGGGTTTCGTGCCTAATCCAATGGTTCTAAGCCTGAAAGCTCGATAAATGGAGCCACATTCAATATTGTCTCCTGACCACGAACAAAATACGCCTGACTCACTAATTCGGATAAATTAAAGAGTACCACATGATTGAATAAATTTGTCTGACTTAGAATGGTAATAATTTCTTATCGTGTATTAAAAAATCAAAAGTGGTGCCATATAGAGCAACTAATCCACACTCAGATTAAAGAATTAATTTATTTTTTGCCAAACACTAGATTTAATTCAACTTTCTTAAAAATATCAAGATGGAAATAAAACATAATTTAGCATAGCAACGAACCATTTCGAACTTGTATTGCCATCTCTGAAGTATGTGCAAAATATTTTCTTTATCATAACTCACATATAATTTGTCTGAATATATTCTCAAATCTCGACCTGAAATCTGATTTCTGAGTACAATTAACACAGACAGAAGTCTCCTATTAAACATGTAAATGTGCGCCCTAGTAAGGCAGGAGGGTTACATCTTAAAAGGGCGTAAAATTTTCAATTTACTCGGGGTGCTAAATATTTTAGATGAATTCCGGAACGACACAATATGTCAGGTTCTATGCAAAATTTCAGCGAGTTCTCTGTTTTCAGTAGCGGGGTGATACGTGAGGAAAATAATTACATCTTATTTATTTTTCGACATAAGTGAATTTTTATATGATTTGATACTTATTCTTAGATTCTCATTGTTAAATGAAAATTAAAATATAATATTTTCATTTAAATTATTTTTAAAACTGTTTATGGTTCTGTTGTTTATAGTTAAGGTATTAACGTTGCGGAGGTTTAAAGACATTGTAATTTATTTTTATCAAACACTGTTTATTCCACTTTTTTTTAAATGTGGAATAAACAGTGTTTGATAAAAATAAATTACAGTGTTTATGGTTCGTTTTTATTTAACGATTTTGGATTTATACTTTTTTATTTTTACCACCTGGATAACGCAAGTAGTTTCATATATTATTTAAACTTAATGCATTAACATTGTGGAGGTTTAAAGACATAGTAATTTGTTTTATCAAACACAGTTTATTTCACTTTTTTTAACGGCATAACCCTACCGGTTTCAAGACTTTCACCTCATCATCACGGGAGCTGTCTTTTTTGTGTTGTGTTTGATAAAACAAATTACTCGTACAAGTAGTTTCAAGTCATGTGTGACTAATTTTCAGTTATTTTGGAAAACATCAAAAAATGAGTCCCATATGACTTGAAAATAGTTTAGTTAAATATATATTTTAAAGTGGATTCAATAGTGTTAGTTTTCTGTGGAAAATATTTCCATTTATGTTCTGACCCCCTCGGGATCAACGCCTTGTCGTGATGGAAGGGCTGGCGTGTTCTGGTACTCTTGTTGTCAAGACTTTGATGTGAAACGTATTCTTCCAATAGGGGCAGTCAAGGCAAAATGATCGCAGGTCAAGATCCAGACCGAAATGATCCACACTTCAAGTCCTCAATGATAGACCAAGCGCTTATATGTGTACTATTAAGAACCACGGAAAAATAGACGAAAGCTGTAGATAATTTTATCTCTCCGATCGCATAATTTAAGTAGAATTTGCGGAAAATAACTTGAAAATAGCGATAGAAAAAATGAAATCCTTATGATAAAGAAAGGAATCACACCGCTGTACTGGATCCGATGACACACCAAAGGAAGACGATGGGAGTATACTGACATGTTTTTTTCGCCTTTTGAAAGAATAGATATGACTAAAGTCATAGATATACGTATACCTCCGAATACTAGGCGAAAAAATGTCTGCCATTCGAGGGGAGTAGCAGAGCGCGGGCTTAGAACCGGTAACCTTCCGCACGGAAGTCAAGTGTGTTACTGCAAGGCCATCCACCTCATTAATCCATCCATCTTGTCGTCTGGATTATGAGCATCGTGACTCCCATGATAGCCTCCGACAATTGCTCTCCATCCATCCCAGCACTGCGCAGATTGAAAGGCAGTTGTTAAGGGTAGTTCAGTTGTTTCCCTCACTTGGCCAGTCCAACGCAAAAGGACTCTTCCTCTTGTGTCGTCCATCCACACATCCAGTTACCACAAACTTCTCCAAACTGTCTACTTGGCCACAAACAAAATGCTCAAAGAATTGGGAGACTCACCTTGTAAAGACAACACGGTTAATACGGCATAATTATTTCTCCGATACGGGACCTCATTAATACGAATCAATTATTATAACAATACGAGACTGCGTAAAAATAGGTAGTCCGCACCGTACCACACCAAACGTCAATCTTGATATTCGTGTGTAACGAAAAGTACAGTTGTATACAAACAAAATAATGAAAAAATCAATACACTCATAGTTTAAGCGTGTTCAAAAATCAGTACACTCATAGTTTAAGCGTGTTCTAAAATCAATACACTCATAGTTTAAGCGTGCTCAAAAATTAATACACTCATAGTTTAAGCGTGTTCAAAAATCAATACACTCATAGTTTAAGCGTGTTCAAAAATCAATACACTCATAGTTTAAGTGTGTTCAAAAATCAATACACTCATAGTTAAAGCGTGTTCAAAAATTAATACATTCATAGTTTAATCGCGTTCAAAAATCAATACACTCATAGTTTAACCGTGTTCAAAAATCAATACACTTACAGTTTAAGTGTGTTCAACAATCAAAACACTCATAGTTGAATCGCGTTCAAAAATCAATACACTCATAGTTTAACCGTGTTCAAAAATCAATACACTCATAGTTTAAGCGTATTAAAAAATCAATACACTCAAAGTTTAAGCGTGTTCAAAAATCAATTCACTCATAGTTTCAACGTGTTCAAAAATCAATACACTCATAGTTAAAGCGTGTTCAATAATCAATACACTCATAGTTTAAGCGTATTAAAAAATCAATACACTCATAGTTTAATCTCGTTCAAAAATCAATACACTCATAGTTTAATCTCGTTCAAAAATCAATACACTTATAGTTTAAGCGTGTTCAAAAATCAATATCAATCACAACATTCAAAGATGCCGAAATAAATGAAGAAATCCAAAGAGACGGAGCAAAAAAATAAAGGTATAATTAATTCAAGACAAGGGTTTACGTGTGTACATTTGGCTTATACTTATTACTTTAATCTTGAACTGAAGACAAAACACGAAAATGAAAATGATACCAAGTTGTAAATATGCATGTATGAATTAATTACTCGAGATGAATTAATATTAACCAAAGTTCAAGGGGCTTAAGATAAACAAAACCTGTCTCGGGTATCTGGAAGCCGAAATGACGGCAAAGTTTTCTGCTGTCAACTTACAACGTACAATTGGAAATGTCAATGCAAGACGTGTTTGGTGTCTGTGAGTGGAATCTCTCCCTTCAGACTACGCTGGTACTTAGTGCTACAATACAAAGCAGTTGATACTCCAAATGTTCCCGACTCCTTCTTTCTAGTCCTTCAGAATTACTTCTTGTGAAGATACGACTTTGTGAGACTTAACATGAGAGAAATTAAATGTTTCTTATATTTCTGTTTTGTTTGTTGTTGGTTCCATTGAGATTTGTATATGTTTATGTTATCTTAGAATAATAATCATTTTTATTAATTTTAGTTAATAAAATTATTTCAAGGAACTAACTGGGAATTTAAATAAAGAACAGTTTGAAATATAAATTTATTGATGTCAATTAAAATCAAGAAAGGAAGAATTTGTAAAGATATACTCATAATATTATGAGAAAGATTTTACAAAAAAACAAGAATAACAAAATTATATGGACAGGTGACTTGAATTCATGAATTAGCGTTAAAGGAGTATGTTTGAATCGTTGTTAACCCTTCCTTCCCTGTGATATGTAACTAGTATACATTGCTTCTAAAAACTTTAATATCTCTATAAATATAATTAATAATGTGTTCAAATTTTAGGTATTCCTCCGTTATACATTTATGCATTGAATGAAAAAATAATATTAATAATGATTAGCACTTATCTGCAACATTAGAGATATTTTGTGAAAATCGGGAATAAATTCACCAATACAATCAAACGTGTGACGTAGGTATATTCATTCTAAAAAAACATTATGGGTGAGAAGCGACGCTATTCACGTCTCACTGTCACTCTACTTCGATATATGGGAACGCAAGAAATAGATTCTCAGTTCGCTCGCTTCTCTCGCTTCGGTAGCTCTAGGGCATCCATTGAGGTGGTCTCTTCTAGGAAACATAAAAAAGTAAATATATATCCTATATTAACATAAATATTCGTGAAACCTGATAGAAGAAATTGAAGTCCTTTGAAACAAAGAAACAAGTCATCCTAAGAAAACGATCGCAGGATAGTATCCATGTAGACATAAGGTGGGGGTGTTTCTCGATTGTGAAGATGTTATGAGATGAGCTCCGATCTTTTGATAGCTTATTTCTCTTAAATGTAGTGTTTTGCATTGCCTTAACATACGAGTATATGTGTAATTAATTGTAATAACTATATTAATCATCACTCTAGCATTTTTCCATTTATTGGGGATGGGAATAAAGGGTCGTGTCTTTCCATCGTTTCCTATCCATGGGTATTTTTGGAACCAGGTTTTATTTCAGCATTTCAGATTTAAAAAATAAATAGAATGTAAAGTTTTCCCTTAAATACGAGTAGGAATTAGTTGTTACAATGAAACAGTTATTTCTTTTTAATTTTGTATTGTACGAGTATATATCATACAGGAACTTTCAAATTGAGCGGTTTTTTTTATTCTTGCATAAAACTTGCCTGGGTCTTATGATATTTGAGAAGTGTAATGTAGGACATTTATAAAAATGGAGTCGTATGCAATATAACCTCGTCCTCAGGTTGTATGCTCTTCTGTCCCGGACTACGTCTCCCAGGCCGTGCCTCTGCATCAGATTATCTTTTTGCACCACCCATGAATTCTTTGTTCTTCCTCCGGTTGTTATTCGAGGAAGATCCATGGAGATTGCCTGGTTTACAATGTGATCGGGTGCTCTGCGTCCAACGCGCCCATACCATCTCAATCCCCTCTCCTCCATCTTGCTGTTGATGTATGTAACACACAGGCTTCCACGAATGCGTGAGCTTCTTATTTTGTATCTTAGGGACACACCTGCTGACCATCTTAGCATGCGCTTTTCAGCAGTTTCTAGTTGCCTAGAGTAAGAGTTATACATCGTCTAGCATTCAAAGCCATAGAGGAGTGCGGGTCTGACAATCGTTTGGTCTACTTTTCCTTTTAACTTTACTGGCATTTTCGGATCACATAGAACTCCCGTCATTGATCTAAACTTCATTCATCAAACACTAAGTCTATGTGTTACATCTGTTGCACATCCTCCATTGCTATGGATAAGTTACCCAAGGTACTTAAAGGAGTCACAATTTGGTAATGTTTCTCCGTCCATTTGCATTACAGGAGTGACAGCATTTGTGTTCTCGAATGGTAGGTACAGATACTCTGTTTTCTTTCTGCTCAGTCTCAATCCATTGTTCTTCAAGATTCTTCTCCACCTTTTCAGACTATTTTGCAAGCCTTCGTAAACAGTCTTTTAACCACCATGTGATAAATTCAAAAGCGATATGGGGTCTCGTTTCTCTATAAAAACAATCAAGTATCTTTCTTTACATTTCTGTTGGATGACGAGCCTAACTATTTATTTATTACATAGTTAAAGAAGAAACATTTGATTGAGGTTGATTCGAACAATATGAACTTTATATCATCCAGCGCAGCTTTTGACTCATGACAACTCTTCCCCCGTATGAAATATTCATAGCATATTAAATGTAAGTACACTTTGTTTCTTAGTGTATTGTTAACGAATCCACATACATCTCTCATTGATGCAGCTCAGTGTAGTGTAGATGATCTTCAGCAGTGATTCATTAACAGTGTTACGCGGACCTACTGCAATTACTACCTCGATTACATCACAAGTAGTTTGAGCTTTTGAGAATACTTTTAATAACAAATTTAAGCTCTTAAAAAACTGTAAAATATGTGTTCTACAGTTACAATAATCAACGTTCGACAATTGATTTTTGTTGTTTTCATTTAAAACCTGTGGAACCCAAGCGCCGAACTTCTAGACTTTTTCCATTGATTTAAGATCGCGGTATACACTCATGTGACTACAATTCATTTTCTCAGCCAATTCTACGGTGGTTTGAAGGGGCTCTTCATGAATAATGTGGTTTAAGCGGTCCTCATCGAAGTTCACTGGTCGTCCGGAACGCTCCATGTCTTTCAGGTCGAAATTACCGTATTTGAAACGCAAAAACCATCGACGAGCTGTCCTTTTATTCATAGCATCTTCACCGTACACTTCGCAAATATCGCGAGCAGCTTTGGCAGCTTTATTCCCTCGATTGAACGCGAACAGAAAGAGGTGTCGTAAATGCTCACTTTCGTCTACTTGATATTCCATTTTGAAGGTTTGTAATGAAATAAAATAATACATGTAACATAAAAGCAAACACAATATCTTGTAAAACAGAAAATTTTCTTTCGAATGACGTATAACCTTTACCATTTTATTTTACTTATGGTGCTTATTTTTAAATTTGAAAAAAACCGGATACAACTTATGTTAACACCCAATAACTATAACTGAAGTTTTTTGTACCTACATATTAGTTTAAGATAAAGTTTTGTTATTTTGTCAATTATTTAAGTGTTTGTATTAACTTGTCATATGTGCACTGGTTTTTAAAAGACACTGTTGTGTCGTAAATTTAATCAATAAATAAATATAACAAGAAGAGAAATGTCGAGGGACATACGCACATGCATACATACATACCATCACGCTGTATCTTACCTTTCGATTAACATATTTCGCTTTTTTTACATCCATGCATCTTTTTATAATAGAAGGCATGTTTGAGGAAGTAGAATGAAAGTAGTATTGGATCAAATGAATGATATTTTGAAAAAAGGTAAAATAAGAAGTAAAAGAAATCGTTGGAGCTGTATAAAAAAGCTTATGGATGTGGAATAGATAAAATATATGTAACATATGGAGATAGGAAAGTCTAGGGATATGTATTCTCCGTCTACCTGAAAAGGAAAACGGCGTGATGGTATGTACGTGTATAAGATTTTATCTTTGTGTTCAAACAAAACTCTCGTATTTAAATTCTTCCCTATTTGGTTACATTGTAATTGTAAACGAATTGCGAGTGTAAAAGGAGTAGGAACATTCTTCCTGATGAGTATTTTCCTACCGGTTTGCACTTTATTGTTTCGGTGGTCTGCATGAGTTGTTTATTGTTTCAGTGTTCTGCATGAGTTTTATCATTTCCTTTGTGATTTTTATTTTTCTTGAAACTGCTTATCATTTTAATCTTGACTAATTCAAAAATATTTCTGTTTTCTTTATCAAAAGTTTTTCAGTTTTGACTATGGGGTTTCAGTATGAATGTTGTAATTATTTCCATTGTGTCTTCTGTTTTGAGGTTTATTTACCCATGTGTTTTTATGAATTTAGTTTGATTTCAATTTCGTTTTATTTTTTTTAGTCCTAAAATTATTTACAATGTTTATTATTTGTTACTTCCGCGGCCATTATATATGGTATGTCTAAATTAATAAAATTGATTAATGTTAGATAGATACAAAGTGTCAGGAAACAATAGACTTAAATGAAAAAACTTTTAAAATAAAATTGGCTTGGAAACCACCGAGAAGCTTAGGTGTTAGCTTCTACTAAGGACGAACCCTGAAAAAAATTGGTCGTAGTTGCTGAATCGAAATTCTCCTCGCCATTCCAGCCCCTACATACTCGTAGATGTCGCAATGTCAAAGAGTTTGCATATTTTTGTTAGTCTTCAAATTTTAATTCCTTTTTATTTATTAAAGATGCAATAAAACCTTTACGCATATTTTGGTTGGTTAAATGAGATTGCAACATGACAATACACTCACTAGGCTGTTTTGTAAGCATTGAAAGTATTTTGTAGTAGAATATATTTTTAAAAGTACTAAGATTTGTTATTTTTTAACTGTAAAAACATTCTGTCACGTCCTATTCTTAACAATAGAACTGTTTAGATTATGAAGATTATAGACGTGGTAGAAGCGAAAGATTTATATATTGATGAATTAAGTGAAACTCTGTTTCCTTTGCCTACCGCATTAGGGATCTAGTTATCCAGTTTTTTTAATTCAAACAGTTGCACGTCCTATCATATTATCTCTTAAAAGAAATCAGATGCTTTACCAATGGATGTAAGACTTGAAAAAAAAGGTAATTAAAATAATGTTTTAACAAAATAACTATTACATGAAGGATCACCTTATTTGTTGGCGTCACATTGGTAGTGGCGGTGTTGATATTATAGAAGGTCGAAAGCCACGGAAGGAGAAAATTAAAGCAAAAATATCTCGATCAGTCAGGCATTCATATCTATATGAGAGTAACAATTATCAATTTTGCCACGTGTTTCTAGTAAGAGGCAATAGGGATCGCCCTTTCATTTGCATCAATTAGGTCCTGCCCAGAACATATAGTCCTGATGTTCTGGCAAATCATCGTGTATATCATCACGTCAACATTGAATGCACTTATCATTCAACAAACCTCATATCTGCATGTTCACCTTGGATCTAGCCACCCCTACTCCAAATCTATTAAGTTTTCTCCAAATAGGCTGTTGGTTTCTAAATGCTATCATTTCCAAGAGCTCCATTCAGTAGTTAGGTGTTTTTATTCACTTTGGAAAACGCGCTTTATCTGCAGAAATCGTCAGTTCTGACTCTCTTTTCGTGAAAGTATTCCTGTGTTTCAATCTCGATATCGCTAGTCGGTGACCATAAAAGGGGTATCTTGGGTGCTGGACTTTTATTGTTATTTCTGTGTCAGATGCAACACTTCGAGATGCATGGTTGCGTAGTAACGCACTGGACTTCCGTGCGGAAGGTCGTTGGTTCGAACTCCGCACTCTGCTACTCCCTTCGAATAACACAGGTATTTTTTTCCGACTTATATTCTGGGGTATAAGAATACCTATGACTACGGTCATATCTATTCTTTCAAAATAAGGGGGGAGGAAACATGTGCACCGATCGTCTGACGTCGATGTGCCATCGGATCTAGTACGAGTACAACGGTGTGACCGGTGAGTTTGCTGTTGTGCAACGGCTCACTTATTATAAAAAAACTCCACATCGCAGCTTCGGTTTCGAACTGAATTAACGTTGGAACGGTGAGGGGATCCTCGACTACGTGGCACAGCAACGGCGATGGTGACAACACTTCTGCAGATCTCAGGTGCGTCTCGTTTATTTATTATGTTCATATGAATTGCTTGCTTTATCGAATTGGCCTTCCACATTTAATATAGCCAAATGGTTCAGAGCCACTGCTCTTCTCCAACGCTCAAGGCAATTTTGAAATATATACGCGTATATTACAGAAGTTCTTGGCAAACACAAAGCGTAGTTTAACTCAAAATGTTTATTAACATATAGAAAATAGTTTCTATACAAATTCTTAATGACATTAAATTAACTAAAAGCAAAAAATCTAATCATCGATGTTGCTTGGAAGTTATTGGTGTATAGCGATAAGGCCACTAGATTGTTCTACACATATGTGCAGCGGAATTCCTCCTAACTCGGAAGATTTGATCACTTTGATAGTCCGTCTTCCCTTGATAAGTTTTCAACGGTTTTCTCACCAAATATGTTGTTTGAAACAAATGCAGACGTTGTAAAGTGCCGAATCTATTAGCCGAAGTCACCACTGTTTCATCACCACCAAAATCAACTTATTTAAATCTTTGTAAATTTTTATTTTTAACATAATATAAAATTGAGTTCGATTCTTGATTTAAAACGCCCTTGGGAGTATATTGTCTGAATATTTACGTAGAAAGAAAGTTTGGAAGAAGAAAACAAAATAAGTTTTGAATTATTCAAGAGAAAGAAAATTTAAAGGAGTTGCAAGAGAGAATATTGGCCATGGCAAAAAATGTTTGAAATCCAATCCTTTTTATAGAACATAATCGACATTATATTTATTTAATTAATTTCATCCTTTTGTGCAGATAGTTATACGGTAATTTCTTCCAACCAACCATCGTATTTCGGTTATGATAAATTATTCTAATGCATTTTTAATGATAAATTATTTTAAGAGTTAATCTTGAGAAGTAACTGAGTCAATTAGCTTGGTCCACTTCAACAACAGGATTGTCACACAACATACAACAAATAATTTAACAAGATAAATAAAATACTTTTTTTTTATTTTGTATAAATTAAATTGTTTTATTTGAGTTAACTGCCGGTTTCGAAGGTCTCCGTCTTCCTCGTCGGGTGAAGATGAGCTAAATTATGTCTAAAATATATTTTATCCAATTGCATTTTTTTCTAATTTTAATGGGTATAGGAGAGGGGGAGGGAAGAAGTGGCTTATAAGGGGAAGGGAGTAGGTAAATGTTATCTTCTCATTCATTCTTTTAAAACTGCTTAACTATTTCAATATATTACTACCTAACTATTTCAATGTTGTTTCAATTATTTCATTTCCCATTTGTCATTTTATAAAATTTGGACTCCTTTGAGGCTTTTCTTTTTTTCGTTCTTGTTGACAGTTAACCTGAGATGGTGTATGTGTTTTTACTTTTTATTTTGTTTTTTGCCATACGTTTTTGTTTTTTATTTATTCTTTAATCTAGATATGCGGGGGTGTGGGATGGAAGCCCCCCGATGCCCTTGCGGTCGGTCTCGCCCTACATTGGTGGGGTGTATCTCGGTCGGGGGAATGTTTGTGGAATGAGCCCGGACCTTTTAATGTCTTCTCTCTTGAATGTATTTTTTATTGTCATCTACTTATTTTCTGTGTTTTTTTTATCTTCTTATTCTACGTGTTCAAGGGTGTGGACTGAAAAACATCTGGTGTCCCCGTGGCTGGGCTCGCCTTATATTGGTGGGGTGTATCTTGGCCGGTGGGATGTTATTAGATGAGCCCAGACCTTTTGATAGCTTCTGTTTTTTAATGTATTCTCTTTTTAATGTGTTCTTGAAATGTGTCTAAATGTATTATTTACATACTATGTTGCTATCAATAAACCTGTATTTATTTAAAAGGATGGCTTTTGAACGAGAATCTCCCCCTTCCTCTCTCCTTACTGTCCACTACTGCCCTCCCCCTCTCCAGAACCTAAAAAAAAATTAAAATATATTCAGTTCGTCTTCACCTGACGAGGAAGACGGAGATTTTTGAAACCGGTAGTGAACTCAAATAAAACAGTTGTGAATACAAAATTTAAAAAAGTGTTTAATTCATTTTATTAAAAATGTATAAACATTACACCACAAAGTAAAATAAACGTGTTTTCTTAGATTCAAAAATGACCCCACAAAGTTAAACAAACATGTTTTCTTAGATTCAAAAATGACCCCACAAAGTTAAACAAACGTGTTTTCTTAGATTCAAAAATGACCCCACAAAGTTAAACAAACGTGTTTTCTTAGATTAAAAAATGACTTCACAAAGTTAAACAAACGTGTTTTCTTAGATTCAAAATACAAAGTATATTCTTAGATTCAAAATACTGTATATACGAGTATATATTATAATATGATTTTCCCAATCACACCCCTGAGAATCAAATATAACGTTTCCCCCACATATCCAGTCCGCACGCGGGTATACCTCACGGGAGGTACGCGGGTTATATGGCATAGCATAGCATAGCATAGTTGCGCCGAGCAGAAAGCAGACAATAAATACTTGCTAAGTTGTAAGCAGTCCTGTCAGTGGCAGGCCTCCGCTCCGGCTCCAAACATCGTTCTGTATATAAAAGAGACAATGCTCCTAGGAACAAAACAATAATACGTACGTGGGTTTGTTTTGTCTCTTGTGTTTGGATTGGAAGTACTTTTGTAAATGTTCCTCATACCTTTTCTATATGTGTGCTTACATCTTTCTCTCAGTCTAGAAAAGTTTTTGGTCAAGTGTTCATTTCAAGCTTTTTTTTTCTTACGAGCTTTTTTCTATTTGATTAATGATTAAAACAAATAGTTTTATTTAAAAAAAAATTTTATACATTTTTGAGTAAAATACTTTTTTATTTACAAACTTATATTATACTTCCGTTGTACATAGTACAGCCTGAGGGTTTATTGCCATGTGGCAATCTCTTCCGACCAACCAAAAAGCGACTGGAAAAAACTCTTAATTTCTAATCAGTAATATAACGTGATTCATTCCTGATTTTTTTTCCTTTGCTCTCCACCATCCCTTCCTTTACCTTTGATTGATGATATCTCACTTTATATGAAAAGGGATATTTGGGTGATTGTATGTCTTTGTGAGGTTTGTGGGCATATACTTACGTTTGTGTTACTGTATTTTGTGTGAATGGATAGCCATTTGATTTTTTTTTGCAACCATGTAACTTGCTTCATTTACTTTTGTCTGTTTGATTGGAAGAGATTGTCACCTGGCAATAAATCTCACATATTGTATTTGCAATAAAAGTGTTAAATAAATAAGAATGTTAGAGGTCTTCAGTGAAAAAAAGACTGGAATCATCTTTAAAAAACCTGGGTTCCAACGGGATTTGAACCCGCAACCTCCGAGCTGGTAGACAGGCATCTTACCAACTAGGCCTCGGAGGTAGTCTTCGATTTCTTTAGTTAACAATACTATCCTTGGTTTAGTTATTTTACTTCGACCCTGGCGTTTCGGATTCGATTCCGAATGATACCCTAAAAAATAAAAAAGGATCCCAGGTTTGGTAAAAAAGTTTGTCTTGTAACAATACTCGCACACTGGATTGTGCGAGTGTTGTTGCCGCTTCACTTGGGGTGGTATTGTCAACACGTGTGATAACTACTTTATTGTACGATTATATATGTCTACTCCAATGGCTCGTATAAAAAGGTAACAACCGGATTATATAAAATAAAAAACTTCATATTAACACGTTCACTGAGTATAAAATGTCATACAAAGATGCTGAAAATTCGCGAATTTTTGAAAACTCATAACTTTGTTAAAAATCAAATTCTACTTTCTATTTAAACATCATATACAAGTGTATTCTTTCGTGTCTTCAAAACACATGAAACTGGCGACAAATCCTTATCGGGAGACGTTTATGAGTACACTCAACATTCAAGGCTATTTTGTATGGACACGGGAGCCGTGTTCGACGCACTGAACGTGTTAATGCAAATATTTTATATATTTTTTAAACATCTTTTAAAAAAATGCCGATTAAAAAGGTTTTAGATGTATGCGGGTATACATGACCTGTGTCCTGCTTTCTAGCCTGGGGATAGCAGGTTCAATTCCAAGATATTATCACATAAGCCCACAAAATCATGCATAATATTTTCCTTAGATTTTGGAATGGAACTATCATCCTGCAACATTATTTAGGCATTACAATTTTAAAAAGTATCCAAACATATAAGGTAGCATAGTTGGTTTCAACGTCTTTTTTTTTTCAATAAAAAATATTTTTCATTAATTAATTTCCTTTATAATCTTTCTTTCAGAGCTCATTATGCCTGAAATTATTTGATGATGTTAATTTACTAACTTTTATAGATGAAAGCGTTAATAAGAATGTGTGGAAGAACAAAGCCTGTCATATGAAAAAAATAGACGATAAGAAAAATAATAAAATTGGGTTCATTTTGGACAATTACGTTAAATAAAAAAAAAACAAAATTAATTTTTTTATCAGATAAATAAAACTTCATTTGATGTCCTGATTTAAAAGATAACCTATAACATATCCGATTGATTACAACACAAAAGTGAGAGATATCGAATAATGATTTTGCAAAATAATGTAGATAGAGTTCTGAGTAATCAACGATCTAAATATCAATCATGTGTTATCAGAGATCTAAATATCAATCATGTGTTATCAGAGATCCAAATATCGATGATGTGTTATCAGAGATCTTAAAAGCTATTTTAAGTAATCAACAAACTCAACTTGCAAATTGAATATTTATTTTTAATGATTGCGTCCGATTGTGTTCGATTGCGTATCAGTATTGCAAAACTGCATGTATTGTGTTTTGTGTTCGATTGCGTCTGATTGTGTTCGATTGCGTATCAGTATTACAAAACTGCATGTATTGTGTTTTGTGTTCGATTGCGTCCGATTGCGTCCGATTGTGTTCGATTGCGTATCAGTATTGCAAAACTGCATGTATTGTGTTTTGTGTTCGATTGCGTCCGATTGCGTCCGATTGTGTTCGATTGCGTATCAGTATTGCAAAACTGCATGTATTGTGTTTTGTGTTCGATTGCGTATCAGTATTGCAAAACTGCATGTACTGTTGCGTATCAGTATTGCAAAACTGTATGTACTGCAAAACTGCATGTATTGTGTTTTGTGTTCGATTGCGTCCGATTGTGTTTGATTGCGTATCAGTATTGCAAAACTGCATGCATGTACTGTTTTATGTGTTCGATTGCGTCCGATTGTGTTCGATTGCGTATCATTATTGCAAAACTGCATGTACTGTTTTCTATGTTCGATTGCGTCCGATTGTGCTCGAATGCGTATCAGTATTGCAAAACTGCATGTACTGTTTTCTGTGTTCAATTGCGTCCGATTGTGTTCGATTGCGTATCAGTATTGAAAAACTGCATGTACTGTTTTTTTATGTTCGATCGCGTCCTATTGTGTTCGATTGCGTATCAGTATTGCAAACTGCGTGTACTAACCGTTTGATATATTTGTAACGTTTTGATATTTGACAAAGGTGATTTATATCACAGTTAATTGTTGTTCCCAACATTGGAATATGCAAGCGAAACTTAAACGTGGTAAAAAAAATTTGAAAGTGTATATACGGTAGAAATGAGAACGTTACCGAGAATTTGTTTAAAAGTAATATTTGACAATGTGAGGAATGAGGATATTAGAAAACAACGCGGACCACTAATTTCCTATTCTTACACTCAATTCGTTTTTTTTTTTTGTATTTTCTTTTATTTGTCAATACTGGTGGAATTGAATCCCGTTTTAGAGTACTCTTGAGAAAAGCCTGTACTCTCTAACAGCGCTATATAAATAGCCATTACATTATTATTATTGAAAGAAGATTTAAGATGATGAAAGGAGCTTTGGGACGATTCGGTCAAGTGTAATGCATAAATGATAAAATATATTCAAAAATAATATCTACGAGTGGTGTAAAAAAACGAGAAGTTTGTTAAAATTTAGAAGAACGTATCAAAATAAAATAAATAAAAAAAGAACAAGTCTTTATAATAGAAGATTATACATGGGCAAGTGTATGGACGAGACAGAAGTGAAAGGTTCTAGGATATAATGTTCAAGAGGAGATATGTTCATTCTATCTACCCTAATAGCGACAGTGTGTGTTGGTGGTGATAAATTTTAAATTAAAGTGGTGTTGAGATAATATCTTAACACGAAACAGCACTAAACAAAATATATTTATGTTACTTATTTAAGCAATATCTCGCAGAAAAGATGATTGTCACTCGATTTTATGTACTTTAAGGTAGCCCACCCGAACGTAGTGTGTCATATCGTAGCTCCTAGCACTAAATAGTGCTAGGAGCTTCTTTTGTTATATGCGTTTTTTTTCTTTTCATGGGTACATCTCGAAATTTCAAAATTGACCAACCCTTCAGTCATGGTGCTTTTCCATTGTTCGCGCTGCTGTGCCACTGTAATCCTACCCTAGATATGAATATCACATATCACGAAACTGGACGCAAGTTTAGAGAAAAGTCATTGCATTACAGTTCAGTTCGATCCAACCACCACCCACGCTGTTATGGGGTACAAAGTAAGTGACAATCAAGCGCAATCTACATCAGAAGATCGAAATCTTCTTCATTTTTTTTAAGCGCGACGTTACGTAGTGAGGAAAAAACAACCCAAGGGGATTGTAATTTGTTTAATCAAACACTGTTTATTTAATTTTTTTGTAACGGTACCGTTACAAAAAAAGGGAATAAACAGTGTTACATAAAACAAATTACAATGTCTTTAAACCTCCACAATGTTAATGCCTTAACTATAAATAATACAACCCTTACCCGGTGGCGACACACCTGAGTGAAAAGTAAATTACTCGCAGCACTGTAAATATGGTATACTTATAAGCAGCTTAAGGCATGGAGTTTAAACTACCCAGGAAGCTACCACTTTGAATGCACCAAAACTATCCTTTGACGCCACTCTCAGATCAGAGTAGCCAATCAATCTGAAGATGAACCGGAGTAAGGCTGAATAAAGATACTTTCGGAAATAACTGACTCGATTATCATCGCAGTATCACATAACGTTATTTGCAGATTGGTCCAGATCTTCGTAAACCTACAACACGGCGAAAAGATAAGCAAGAAGTTAAAAAGTGTGCCTCATAAGCTCCTATAGTTAAATAAGTATCAGTAGTCCAATAGTTTGGATACACTCAAAGGGAGTCAACGCATCCCCTGGTTCGAGGAAAAGTAAACACGTCTGTATTTCCACAGGGGATGACTACCATTTACCAAATTTACAACTGAGCTTTTAGGTAGGCTTAAAGAATCATCTGAGAGGTCATCCCTGGCAAGGAGGAATGTGGAGATCACCTAGCCTTACGAGTTGGCCCTAACCGAGAAAGGGTGTTGCGACACGACGCTGAACTTCCAGACCCAACGGAGTGAGCCCCGTGAAGACCGAGAGTGCTTCCGTCGAGAATGTCATATAAGTATTGGCGATAACTTAACCCTTTAACGGGCATAAGCACAAATCGGTCGCATATGCGACCACCCTTATGGTTATACTTATAATGATTCATTTTCTTAATGAAATGTTTTTAAGTAACACAAATGTCAAATTGGCAAATGTAGTGGACGGGCAGAGGTCTTATTTAAGACGGATCGTTGTGAAGTTAGCTGCATGTTCAGTAGCAACAATCTAAACATCCGGTCAATTTATTGTCAAATATGTAAATAGGTATTATAAGTAAATCACCATTCATTATATCTCATGTAAGAATTTCCTTTCCTAATACAATCTAAACTTAGATATTATTAACTAAATATTCATTGGTCACTTTTGCGACCACTGACATGACCCCTGAAATGGGCACAGCTCTCATATGCGACTGCCTCATTTCCAAAAACAAAATTTTAAACACATTTTCGAAGAAATAAAGTTGATTTGATACACATAATAATGATTTATTCAACAAAAAACTCAATATCTCAAAAATAAAAACTTGCCCTATAAAGGGTTAAAGCATCCACTGTTAACACTTTCCACTTCCAAGAAAAAAACATGGCAGTGGGCTCCGATCGTTTCACTTCAGTGTGCCATCGGATACAGTATTATCTGTGTATGAAATAAGCTTTCAAATTGATTTCAATGACTTGGAATGGCGAAGAGATCCTCGACTACGAGGCCGAACAACGACGATGATAGAACAAATAAAAATTATATTGAAAAGTGCATTTAGACACTTTTTGTAAAAAAAATACTTTGATTTCTGAGACACAAAAAATTAAAAGTTAAAATTAAAAAGGTTGTTTGTTTACTTTCTCAACAGGTCAAAGATTAAATTTACTAGAATACTCGTACAAGCCCGTATGTACTATATAATATGTTGACAGACTAAGTCCTCTGACGGAATGACTTTCCAGTTTCCTGAAGTCACAGTTATGTACTCTCAGAACTTGGTAACTTTCACTTAGTCGGGAAACAACATCAAAAGTACTTATTAAGATGTTATTGATCATTTATATATTACTAGTTGCAACCCGTGAAATATTCACGGAAGGAAAACAAATTCTACAGTTATGAAAATACATATTCATAAATGTAGAAATTATTTTATATATATATATATATATATATATATATATATATATATATATATATATATATATATATATATATATATATATATATATATATATATATATATATATATATATATATATATATATATATATATATATATATATATATATATATATATATATATATATATATATATATATATATATATATATATATATATATATATATATATATATATATATATATATATATATATATATATATATATATATATATATATATATATATATATATATATATATATATATATATATATATATATATATATATATATATATATATATATATATATATATATATATATATATATATATATATATATATATATATATATATATATATATATATATATATATATATATATATATATATATATATAAATATATATATATATATATATATATATATATATATATATATATATATATATATATATATATATATATATATATATATATATATATATATATATATATATATATATATATATATATATATATATATATATATATATATATATATATATATATATATATATATATATATATATATATATATATATATATATATATATATATATATATATATATATATATATATATATATATATATATATATATATATATATATATATATATATATATATATATATATATATATATATATATATATATATATATATATTTATATATATATATATATATATATATATTTGTTTTAAGATTTTCACGGATGAATGAATATGTCATTTTGGTTTTACGGTTTATCCGCGTAATTTGAGATAATTGTCTCCGAGCTTTCGACAGAATCGCATCTGTCATCTTCTTGGGAGTTATTTGCAAACTGTTTTGTGTAGTGATGTTGACTTTTGTTTTAATTCGTCTTCTTTTTCTTTTTCTTTCCTTTTTTTGAATCGGTTGCTCTGTCTTTCACTAGTTCTTTTAATATTTTCAGGTAAAGGTTTCAAGTAGGACGTTATTGATTGGTTTTTGGTAGAGGTATTTCTTATTGTTTTGCTGTTATCCGTTGGAATTACAGGATTATACGTTTCTGGTGCATTAGGATTAAAAAGATGAATCCATACATCTGCGAGGCTTCGGGCTTCATCTCTATGATTTAAGCTGTTTGGTCTTTTCATAATCTCTATAGCTTCTCGGAATTGTCTTTCTGAATTTTCATTTATTCTGGCTAAGGTCTTGGATTTCTGTATATCTATTTTATGTCCCTCGGTTAATTTGTGTAAAGCCAGAGTTGAATGAATATTTTTATTTTTTATATCACGATTATGTTCTTCAATTCTTACCTCTATACGGCGATTGGTTTGCCCTATATAAACTTTTTCACA
>OX463850.1:38385873-38427289 GCA_949825065.1 Odontocerum albicorne
ATATATATATATATAACTTTAGATGATATTGGAAGACAAATTATAATTCGATTAGAAAACTATAAAATAACCATCCCCAAATCCTCCCTTCTTGAGAAAATGCTGGAAAGGGATCCTCCTAAGTTTACCAATCCAACCAGACTCTCGTTGGTCTTCCTCTACCACGGTCTTCCTCTACTACGCCTTTCACTCACATTTGCGCTATATATTTGGTTTTTTTAGTCTATCTTCGTTAATTCGTTCTACATGCCCAAACCGTCTCAGAGTTATCAGGACATAAACACAAAAAGCAGGACAATGTTGATTCTTCGAATATATTTCGCTTCTAACTGTGTATGACGAAAATCACGTTTTCCCTTTTCAACCCTTCTTACGAGGTTATTTCTGTAATGTTTAATACAATAACATTAAAAAATTCTCACCATTAAAAAAGCTTAACTTTTTTTTATTGAATATCAAATTAGAAACAAAATTCATACCAATTGAAGTGTTCAAAATGAAAGCCAGAAGGGTTGTTAAAGGAATATTAAGGGGCGGGGGAGTAATTAACCCCTTAAGTCCCGAGAGCTCCGATTGTAAACTCGCGAGATCATTAAAGCGGGCGCGCCCTAATCACCGCCACACCTGTTACTTGCTGCCAAGGGGTTAAGCCGGGCCCCACTGATTGGGGGACCCGATATTATTCATCGTTTTATTGTTTTTATTGTGTCACGCTAAACGTGGGAGAAACTACAAACTCGACTGAGAAAGGAATTATTCCTCCGAAACGTATGGATTCGTTTTTTTAATGATAATTATTCAACTAGTATACACATAATGACAAAACAAGATGAATGTATTTGTATAGTACCGTTTAATGTATCCTTTAGCAGAATGGTTCTTATTGGAGAGATGATGATGATTTGTTGATAAATAATAAAACACGTTAGATCGCAATGCGGAAAGAGAGAGTGTGTTTATTTTTATAGTAACGTAGGTATTTATATATTTTTGGAATGTGCGCGAGAGTGCGCTCGCGATATGCTTACGTCTCGCTTCTGTGAATGCAGAAACGGTTATTGTCGTATGTAGGTATTCATCTAAATACGGAACTGGTGAGATAGCCGTGGTGCGTTCTCTCTCTCTCTGGCGTGTGGTGCGGTCGCTCGGCCGGCGTCAATTGCCGGCATGTGACCTTCGAACTGTTTACTATAATTTATCGAGGAATCCGAAGGTCGTTTTATCGGTCATTGACCGTATGTATGCGACAATATTCCGCGACGACCGCCACAATCCCAAAAAGGGATAAAAAAACGTTTTCTTCAGCCCACATAAATAAACTTTCGAGATACGAACCATTTATTTATTTAACACTTCATTGCAAAAATAATCTGGCGGGCTTATTGTCAGGCGGTAATCGCTTCCAACCAATTAGACAAAAGTAAGTTATAAAACATGGTCGCAAAAAATATTCAAGTGATTATTCATCTTTATAAAATTTATGGATCTATGCACATAAAAAAAAGTGAGATATCATCAATCAAAAGAAAAGGAAGCGATGGTGGAGAGGAAAGGAAAGTCAAGTATGAAATACGTTGCTGACTAGAAATTAAAAGTAGAGTCGCTTTTTAAAACATGCCAAGGACGGAGCGAGTTTAACATTCGTTTGTAACTGGTTCCAGAGTTTCACTGCATGGACAGTAAAGGACGAAGTAAAAAAAGAAGAGCGGTGAACTGGGACCATTGGTATAGGCACAGGATTTGTTATTCGTTATTGCACGTGTTATCAGTACTAATGCATGGAAGGTGATACCAACACTTGCACGCGTCAAACGCGTGTGAACAGTGTTATAAGATGAACTCTTTTATCAGACAGGAAGCCTTTTATCTAATTTAAATTCCCTACAGCCTTTTTTTTTTGCTTAATAGAACTGTTTGAATGTATACAAAGGAGTCTTTTAAACTACAAGGATAATATTTGTGATAAAATAAGGTTGAAAAAAATACCATGCATATGTTAATCCACTTATGTTTATTATTTCATGGTTAAATGATTAGTAAAATTATTGAATGGAATTTTGAGATAGTTTGACATATCGCTAGAATGAATTCTATAAGACTTGCCACCCTGTGATGGATAGCGAGTGACCAGGACTTATATTTTATTTGATTATTCGACGTTTTAATACATAATAAAATGATTTTGATAGCGAATTACAAAAATAACCTGGCAGACTTTGCATAATTTTAATTTAAAACATACATTTTTCACTGGACGCTTAGCGTCCAGCACCGTGCCTGGCGGAATTTTTCAGCACAGTAAGGCAAGTAAATATATGTATCTGAAATAAATGAGAGAAAGGTGATAAAATGGAGAGAAATGTGATAAAACGGAGAGAAAGGTGATAAAACGGAGAGAAAGGTGATAAAAAGGAGGGAAAGGTGATAAAAAGGAGGGAAATGTGATAAAAAGAAAGGTGATAAAAAGGTATGTATGATGAGATGTATGAGTGTGGATACAACAAAAGCTGTTTGTGTGTATAAGAAGATTTGGAGATACCTTGCCGAATCCAAAATTAATTTGACATCATGGATTGTACGTTTATATTATTTGTCATTTAATTACACCTAAGTCAGAGAAATCGTAAAAGTTTATATGATAAGGTGCATGGAGGTAGAAGAGGCTAAGGATGTGAATTGAGATAGGAAAGTCTGGTGCTCTCTCCTCTCGTCTTACCCTGACAGGGAAATGGCGTGATGGTATATATGTATTTCATTACACCAATGATACATTGATAATAATGTAAATAATAAAAAAACAATTTATATTGCGCTTTTGGGAAAGCAAACTCTAATCGAGAGCGCTCTTACTCATTTTGACATTTTTCGAACTCATTTTTATTGACAGATTTAAAATATTACATAATAAATAAATGTAAACATACATACATAAGTTGACTGTAGGAAAAGTAAGGTAATGGCTGCGGCTGTAAGCTTCAATTGATGAAAAGCTGACAAGCCAGGTAACAAAAGAGCTTGAAATGCGACAAGTATGATATAGATGACGAGACAAAGGCTTTTTCTCTTTAATCTAATAACACATTTTTAAATAATAAAAATAAAATAATTAAAAAAGCATTTTTTTAATATACTCGTATTAAACACTGAATTTGTGACCAGTTTCCGGTTTTTTCTTTTTTCTATCCGTTCTGATGATGCTTGATGAGGGAAACCAGCAAATGTGCAAAACGTTAGTAGAATAATAAACACTTAAATTATGTTTGTATTACAAAGAGTAACACCATAAATAATTTATTGAAACATTTTCAATAAATACGTTTTTCAAAAAAGTAATCCACCCATTTTAGGATTTTTTTCGACACCAAATCAAAGTTAAAACGCAATAATTTAATTCGACAAAATTAAAATGAATTTCAAAAATTATGATTTATGACAATAAAATTTCAAGCTTCAACTGAAAAAATAAAACGATGAATCGATTAGAGGACAAGTTCCTCGAAAAAAGAAGAAACGCTACATTCATTAGACACAAAGATATAGATAATAATAGCGTTTAGTAAATCAAATACCGTATTTTACGGACTATAAGACGCACTTTTTTCTTAAAAAAATTGCCTCCAAAATTCAGGTGCGTCTTTTACTCGAAATTAATGTAAAAATGTCCAGTGTTTGATTTAAAATTCCCGCCAGTCTTAAAAATGGCCGTATATTCGATGCTGCGGGAAAACCTTTCTCTATCTGGCAACATTGTCTAGCCTATGATGCGTCATTGCAGTCTACGATGCCAGTGAACTTGAATTGAAAGTGATTTGTGTTATCGGTAACAGTACAAGATTTTTGTTAGTAGCTAGTTTCGCAATGGAAAAAAATAAAAGGTATTCATATGATGTGGGGTATGAATTAAAAGTAATATCATATGTAGAAGAACATGGAAACAGAGCAGCTGAGCGGCATTTAATAATAAAAATGGTAAAAATGTTATTTTTTTTTAAATTGCCTAAAAATTAAGGTGCGTCTTATAGTCCGTAGCGTCTTATAGTCAGTAGCGTCTTATAGTCCGTAGCGTCTTATAGTCCGTAAAATACGGTTTGTCTCGTGAAGGAAAACCGAAAGATACATGATCTATAGTTTCAGTACACTCATTGGTGGAATTCTCCACAAGACCCATTATGTGAATATAACTAGCCACCACGCAGTAGCCCGTCCGCAAACGACATATGACTGACACTTCCATCTTGTTCATCATATTAAACCATGGATTCAAAGGGATATACTGTAGAAGACGACTTCTGTGGCCCAGTTGATAAGACGCTTGTTTCCCAATCCGAAGGCTACTGGTTCGATTCCCATTGGAATCTAGATATTATGAAAAAGGATATCAGTCTAGTTTTCACTTAAGGTCTCTTTAACATCTTTCTGGTTGGTTGAAAGATATTGCTAAATAGCAATAAGTTCGCCAGATCGTATTGTACGCAACGAAATTGTAATACAATACAATAGAATCGTTGGATTGATTAATATGTAAAGCCCTTATATACACCAGCTTTATCCCAATCCAACACCCATCGGTGTCGAATTCGATACATTTTTTTTTTAATATGGGTACCAACAGGAATCGAGCCCACAATCTCCGGGTCAGGAGACTGGTATCATATAAGCTGCACCACAGATATCGTCACTTTATTTATTTTATTAATGTATTTACAAACACAATAATCGACATTTAATTGTCATTTAAATGACATAATAAAACTTAAAAATCAAATATATATCGTTTCAATATCCTCCCAAACAATTCTTACAATTTATGACACATATAGTATGTCTTATGTTTGCACTGACTTAAGTGTCGCGAAAAGATTGATATCAAAATTTGTCTCTTTGTATTCAAGTCCCTTAATGGGATGTCTCCATTGTATAGTATCTTTCGAATCTGTGTTTGAGGAATTTTCTTTTGGAGAGAAGTATGTCTTTAAAGGTCGATTTATTTTTCATCTAATAAATTGGTTGTTTCAAATCATTCTAATAAGATGAGTTATTATAAAAAAAAGTTTTAACCTTTGCTGGTCCTGTGGTGTGTATTCTTGTATAAGAAATATGGGTGGCGTGTGCAGCTAAAGGAATTAATTAAAAAACAATCATTTTTGGGAGACCTTATAAAAAAATATGAGTGGGATCGAATCCTGAGTAGGAGAGCAATAGAGGAGAGTTTTCTCACTAAATGGCGCTATATAAATTGCCCTTTTATTATTATTATACGTTGTTTTCAAGTTATGTTGTTCATACATACTAAAAGTAATTAACAATACAAGACTTACAAAATATACTTTAAAAATAGGTCATTTATTATTTCTAGGGAATATTATATAAGATAAATTACTTAAAAAATATACTTCGATCAAAAAAACGATATAATAACAATCCACCCCTATTAAGGAACTAGAATAGGGTTAAAACTTAATATGGAGTTACCCAACTGTTGTATTATCACGATCGATGAATAATAACGTAGAACTGTACTTAACAAAGTGTTATTGACACATTTATAACGCAATGTAAAATAACTCATTGGTTTTTATATAAAAAAGTTGCCTCTGATTGAAGATATTGTTTATTTTCAAGTTTCAATATTTAACAAAACACAATCATCCAGCTTCTTTAACTGTGCTGAAAAATCCTTTAACCAGTTTGTTAGTTTCTTGCGCTTCATATAACGACCTTAGAGCAATCATAATGAAGTTTGTCCCGCGTGTACTCGTACTTAGGCATATCCAGAGTCGCTTTATTTGAAGAATAACTCTATCGGAGCCTGCGCCGAGACGGGCCGGGCCGGGTCGGGCCGAGCCGCGGGCTGTGAACTAATGAGTATTATTGTCGAGCAATATTCTAAGTATATACACGGAATATATCCAAGCATATACCAAGTATATTCAACTTATCTACTTGAGAAATAAAGCAGATATGAGGCAATGTTAATAAATTGAGTGTATTGCGTAGTTATTAGTTGTTGACAATTCTTTCTTTCGTTTCATTTAATCTAAAAATAATATAAATTCTAATAAGCGTTGAATTGGGATATTACTGGTGGAAATACTTGTATACACTCGAGATGTAAACGTTATAAGTCATTATTATTCCTGGGTCTCGTAGTCTAAACTCCGCTCGTAATTCCAACGCCAATTCAGTCACAAAGCGAAGATGTGTCGTGGAGTTTGTTTTAAATGAGTGACGTGGAGTTTATTTTAAGTTAGTGACGTGGAGTTTGTTTTAAGTGAGTGACGTGGAGTTTGTTTTAAGTGAGTGACGTGGAGTTTATTTTAAGTGAGTGGCGTGGAGTTTGTTTTAAGTGAGTGGCGTGGAGTTTGTTTTAAGTGAGTGACGTGTAGTTTGTTTTAAGTGAGTGACGTGGAGTTTATTTTAAGTGAGTGACGTGGAGTTTGTTTTAAGTGAGTGACGTGGAGTTTATTTTAAGTGAGTGACGTGGAGTTTGTTTTAAGTGAGTGACGTGGAGTTTATTTAAAGTGAGTGGCGTGGAGTTTGTTTTAAGTGAGTGACGTGGAGTTTGTTTTAAGTGAGTGACGTGGAGTTTATTTTAAGTGAGTGACGTGGAGTTTGTTTTAAGTGAGTTGCACACCAACAAACTTACCCGGTCATATCGCTGTACTGGATTCGGTGGCACGCCGAAGTGAAACGATCGTAGTACACCCGCATGTTTTTTTTTTTCTTTTTTAAAGAATATATATAACCGAAGTCATAGGTATCCTTATACCCCTGAATACTAGGTGGAAAAAAATACCTGTGTTATTTGAGGGGAGAAGCACAGCGCGGAGTTCGAACCGACGACTTTCCGGACGGAAGTCTAGTACATTACCGCGTGGCCATGAACTTTATTGATGATTAATGGTTATGGTAATGGTGATAGGGATATAATTAACTGTAATATTTATAACACGTACGCTGACGAACTGCGAGTAACATGCCTACTATAATGGCTCTTATCCCAAGTGCGACATTAGACGACATCCTTGGCCAAGTTGGTAAGATGCCTGTTCTTCCTGGCCGAATGTTGCGGGTTCGATTCCCGCTGGAACCCAGTTTTTATTTTTTAAGTTTTCAGTTTTGTTTTCAGTTAAGGTCTCATTAACATATTTAAAAATAAATGTGACATATGACATAGGTGCATAATTCAGAGCCACCGTATCATGTGTATAACAATAATTCACGTTTACCAGGGATGATCTGTCACGCCTTGAGATCCAGTTGTCAACAACAATATAGATCATCCTCTGAGTGAAGACAGACATTTATTTTTTTCCTTGCATCAGGGTGCGCCTTGGCTCCCCGTGAGTGTATTGAAGCTATTGGAATTTTCAATTTCTCTCTAGCCATGGGAGCTTTAATGAGAAAATTTTAAGTTACAAGTTTGTCTCTTCGCTCTGTCGTAATTTTGGCGGCCTTCTGGATCAATCCGCTGATTATAGTTTAAAGTACTTCGATGATAATCGAGTCAATAATTTCGGAACGTACCTCCATTTAGTCTTATCATCATCAATGTCAACCAAAGTCGATCCACTGCTGGATGAAGGTCTCCCCAAGTTGACTCCAAGTAATTCGTTTTTTTTCTCGTTGATGCCATGTGATGCTGCCATGCTTCCTGATTTCATCTATCCAGCGTACCTTTGGTCTTCTTCTGGGCCTTTTTATGCCTCTTGGTTACCATTAGATTATTTAGGAGTTTGACATTCTGGCTACGTGTCCTGCCCATTGCCACTTCATTATTTTGCACACCTTTATAACGTCTTCTACCTTTGTTAAATTGTGAATCCAGGTGTTTCGTTTACGGTCTCTTTTAGTATATCCCAACATGCATCTCTCCATGCCCCTTTGTGCGATCTGGAGCTTTTGTGTGTTCTTTACTGTGAGCGTCCATGTCTCGCAGCCATACGTAAATACTGGGAGAATATATTGGTTGTAAACTCTTCGCTTCAAGGATATTGGGAGATTACTTTTGAATATGTTGTTTAAGCATCCAAATGAGTTTTATATCGGTTTATATTTAGTCTTATATCGTCAAGCTATAGTTTTTGCAAGGATGTTTAAACTGGAGGTTTTAAGCCCCTTTAGAAGTTAATTTACTTCAATATGAGTCATTACCCTTCTCTAGTGACGTCGTACCTTACACTCTGTCATAGCTCATATTATTTTCACATTCAGGCGTGTTACCGCCCGAGGAGTCCTTTTGGGCAGTTTTTTCTTCGAACTCATTAAAATTTAAGAATATTTTGATTTTAGTGAAGATCGCGTTAGATGAAGACTTAAATTGTCCCCTACAACAGCGTGGGTTATGATGAATTGATCTTTATTATCAGTGTTTATGTGTATATGCTTTATAAGAAATATTATTTTTCAGAACCTTTCAGATTTCCGACATATTTAAACAATAAAGAGCGTTAGAGTGTTGGCTGAAAAACATCTGGTGCTGGTCTCGTCCTATATCGGTGGGGTGAATCTTGGCCGAGGGGATGTTATTAGATGAGCCCAGACAATTTGATAGCTTCTCTCTTAAATGTATTTTCTGCAATTTATGTGTTTTTGAAGTGTGTTTAAATATATTATGCACATTCTATGATATGTTGCTATCAATAAACCTATATTTATTTATTTATAACTATTATTTTAAAGTTAGTTACTTTTGCAATGAACTAAGGTGTACGTGTATAAAATAAAATAAGACACGTAGTATTTTAAAATTAATCGTCTGTCGTAGTATTTTATTTTAAATAGTACAGTGAAACCCCGTTTTTACGTGCCCGGAATTCACGTTTTCCCGCTATTTGAGTAAAAAATTTTCCAATCCCGTTTTATTTTAATACATTTAGTACCCGATTCTACGTTTTTATTTCCCGCAATTTACATTTGAAATATTTAAAATGCAAATCAATTTATAAACATATTTAATTAAATGCGCGACGATTTAAAATATATGAAATGAATATTAGGAATCAGAAATATGTTGTTTCTATTTATAGGCACGTGTGCACCTGCAGCGCTCATGGTCAAGGTTACACAAGTCGTGTAATACGATGCAATTGCTGGAAAATTTTGCGAATCAGAGGCAGGCAGACTGTATATGTATTTGGTCAATCCATGCTTGTGTTTTAAACGTGTCGGTCGTGTACATACAATTTCAATTGTCAATTGTCGTGTATTTCGTGTGTCAATTTACATTTTTTTCATTTCTTTTAATTTTTCATTGAATCCCTTCAAATAATGTCTCAGCAAAGAAAAATGTTATCGATTCAAGAGAAAAGGAAAATTCTCGAAAAAGTGAATAAACATGTTGGTTCACGTGTTTCGCTCGCGCGTGATTTGGCAATACCCATTACAACTTTGACTTCGATAATAAAAAATCGTGAATCGATTGAAAAAAGTTTTCCGATTTGCGTGATTATCTAAAAAAAAAAATTTCAATTTTACATTTTTTTTTCTAGCCACAAATCTACGTTTCCCCTCCATCTACATTTTTTATCAGTCCCTTCGAAAACGTAAAAACGGGGTTTCACTGTATTTTAAAATTAATCGCCCCTTTTTATTTTAACGTTTTTCTTCCCCTTAATGTGCAATTTGATCGATTAAATGACTCGAAGAATGCCACTCTTAAATGCAATTTCAATGTATTAGAAAGTTTATCTTAATGGAGGAGGGTGAGATTAAGAGCAAACAATTTTTAAAAAATTGTAATTTGTTCAACATTATAAAAGTTACGTTACTAAAATAATAAAATTCTTAAATATCTTCATCAAATAATTTTATTGTTCCGAATCGATCCAATTGTGTATGGTATATGATAAGGTTTTTGTATTAGAAAGTTTATCTTAATGGTGGAGGGTGAGATAAAGACCAAACAATTTATAAAAAATTGTAACTTGTTCAACATTATAAAAGTTACGTAATTAAAATAATAAAATTCTTAAATCTCTTCATCGAATAATTTTATTGTCCGAATCGATCCAATTGTGTGTGGTATATGACAACGTTACTGGTTCTATTGCGTGGAAATTTGTTAAACATGTTATGTCACAAACGCCTCGATACTTCAACACTCCAACTATAAACCTATAGAGAATCTGGTTGTAAAGGTGAAATTGCAATGGAGCAGACATGTGATACGCATTGACAGTAATAGGCTCCCAGAACATCCAACGTTGTTCCTTCTCAAACAACGTTTATGATTTCTTAGGTTTCCTTCATTCAAAATATAATTCACCTGGTTCAATCACACTTTCTTTGGATTTCCTCGACCTCACCTTCCAATCACATATATCATACACATATTTGATTTGTTAGTCTTTCTTCATTCATTAGTTACACGTGCCCAAACCATCTCACATTGCTCTTCTTCACCTTACTCAACATATCCTTCCGCCTTCACAAGTTCACATTTATCTTTCATTACTTCTTTCCGTATTCTATCATACATTGTTACACCATGTATTCTTCTCAGTGCACGTATTTATTCAGCTTCTTTCAGATTTTTAACATGTCCACCTTTCATTCGTATACATTAAAAATGATGATAAAATAGTGTTATCGATGACAATCTTAGCAGATTTTAATACTATCCGGTTCAAATTTATATATTTAAGTGCCTAATTGACTTTGTTGTTTGTCGCTTCACGCTGTTCAATCATCTGAAAATATACTACCTTAATCAACATTTCTCACCTTAATTAAATATTTCGTGGCTCACCCATAGACATCTCGCATTTACTTTTTTTTTTACATAATTAATAAAAATGTATATATTGTGTGTGATTGGGAATAGAAATATAAGAGTATAAGCTGTGCACTTTGTACAAGATTTCCACCACATTTTCATATGAATTGCGTTACATATCTGAGTGTGTTATTTAAAAAAAAAGTAAACTAGCAGAGCGTGGTTTCGATCCACGGACCTCTGGGTTATGGGCCCAGCACGCTTCCGCTGCGCCACTCTGCTCATGTTCTTCGTTCCCACAATTCTAGTTAAATAGGAATTCTAAATAAAATTAAGTGTTTTGGTATCAGTTAAATTAAAATTTGATGACTTGTGATATGTATTTTCTGATAAAAACCATTTTGTGTTGTGTCATATATTTTATCAATAAGATCGATGAAAAATAACGATGTTATAAATATTTGTTATCAAATTCAAAAAAAAATATATTGATCACTTTATCTTTTATATTCATGCAATTTATCTTGCTGCGAATACTTGCCATTAATATGATAAGAGATGATAGTGCAATATGATAGCAAAACTTAAAACAGTAATATTTTTCTATGATGTCATAGTGTGAAGGTTATACCTACAACAACTAGAACAGTGGCACTAGAGACCAACAGCAGAGTGGCGCAGCGGAAGCGTGCTGGGCCCATAACCCAGAGGTCCTTGGATCGAAACCATGCTCTGTTAGCTTTTCTTTTTTAGAGTTGACTCAAGGGGGTATTCTATTCTACAAATTTGAGAAAATCCTTTTTTTTTTTTGCTCATTCTAAAAGTTAAGACTTTTACTAATATGTTCTCAAAAGAAAATTTTAAACATCTCAATATTTACGAAGTTATAGCTACTATATAAATGAGGCAGGATCACGCCGCACCGGAATTACTCGGACAATAATCTCAAAATTTTAAACGCGTTTTTCCTCGAAACTACTTTTTTCAACCTGGTCGACATAAAATCTCAAGTTATATTTAACCGATTGTCTGTAAATTTGGCATAAAACTTTAATAAATATTTTTATATCGTTCCTACCTTCAAATTTTAAACTGTTTATTAAACTATTCTTTTAAATTTAAAAAACTTAAAAAAAGGGCCAAAAATATATGTTTTATTCAGGCAGCCATTTTACAATTTTGTTTTATATTTGGTACCAACTATAACGACATTATTTTTTATTAAGAAACTGTATGTAATTTTTATTTCAAATATACAAAAAAGGTTGCAATCATGTCGACTAGTTATCCACATTTTTGTTACGATAAGATATACAGCTAATAACATCTTGAATTTTTTTTTTCAAATTTGTTTGTACATTCCTAAATTATCAATAAACAAACTGTAAAAAATGTACACGATAAATATTTTTGGTTTTTATTATTTAGTCTGAAAAAACTCCCTAAATTCAAGCCTCTAAAGCAGAATACCCCGTTAACACATATACATATATTTTATTTAGTATGAAATATAAGTTATGAAATTGATGCAATAAGTTACGAAATAGATTTTTTTTCATTTGGTTAAATATTCAAAACTGAAAAAAAACAATGAATAACGACTAATAAAATAAATATACAGTGTGAATGTGAGTAAAAGGTATAGTAAAGGAAGATCAAAAAATGTGTGGTTGAATCAAGTTAATGATATATGGAAAAAAAATAAATGTAAAAAGTCAGAGAAATCGTAAAGAGCTTTGTAAGAACGTGTATGGATGTAGAAGATACTAAGAATGTGTATCAAGATAAGAAAATCCAGCGCTCTGTTCTCTCTGCCTAGCTTAATAGGGAAATGGTATATTGTTTTGTATGTATGGAAAAAATGCTCGCTTGTTTATCTTCGTTTCTGTATTAATAAAACACTATATTAAATTATAAATAAAAATACTTGATCAACTTTTATAAAAAATATTTCCAATTTATTCTTAAACGTAAATAAGGATAGTGCACATCTGATAAATCTTGGAAGTTCGTTGCAAAATCACACCGAGTGAATAGCAATTGAAAATGTACAAAATGTGGTGTGATGTGTTGTTTTGCAAAGGAGCATCTCACCGCTTGCTCGAAGAGAACTTCCGTGTTCTGAAAGTCATGAAGAAAGATTGTAAAGCTCATAAAATAATATTTGCAGAATGAGAAACTTTCTTTCATTTGATGATTGAAAAAAGTCTTAATTTCTAGTTAGTAAAATAACGTGTTTCATTCCTGATTTTTCTTTTCCTTTCCTCTCCACCATCCCTTCCTTTCCTTTTGATTGTCAATATCTCACTTTATATGAAAAATAATGTTCGGGTGATTGTCCGTCTTTGTGGGGTTCGTGGGCATGTGCTCACGTATATGTTTATGGATTTCGTGGGGATGGATAATCATTTGAATGATTTATGTGACCACGTAACTAGCTTCATTTACTTTTGTCAGGTTGGTTGAAAGAGATTGCTGCCTGGCAATAAGATCGCCAGAATGTATTTGCAATAAAAGTGTTAAATAAATAAATGATTAAACAAACTGTTGTTACTGAAGAATTTAAGAATTCGCTGCAGGTAAACTGAAATTATTTCTATTATTTCAGAAGGAAAACTGAAATAATCGTTCAATTGTGGTGAACCATCAAAATTTGTGATTGCCAAATTAATTGCTTGTTACAACGTTTCTTAAATAAAATTTGACGAAACCCTGCGGCTCTGTGTGGTAAAATTAACAGTTCAATGATAAAAATACTGTATCAAATGATAAAAAGACTGTAGATTTGTTATACGAGTGGACGAGAAAAGATTTAGGTTAGACAAGCGAGTACAATTGTCAAAAATTTAACTGGTTATAAGAAAAATTTGTCAAAAAAATTAAATGTAACAATCTGCTCATTTAAATGTATGTTGACATTTTTTGTATTTTTATACTTATAATAATAAACTGCGAATCTGATACCACGATTAATAATCATTTAATTAAAAGTAAAACCTGATTATTATTTTCCCTGAAAGAGAGGGCGCTGCATTATTTATGGATATGAAAGAGTCCAAAATGTGTAGTTGCAATCATCCTGAAATAATTCCCCTTTAAAATTAGATAAATAAATAAAGATTTATTAATAGCAACATACTCGTAGTATGTTATGTACGAGGGTGGATTAAATATACACCAGACTTTTTTGTTTTAGTTTTTTTATTTGCAGAAAGAAAAAGACTATTGTAATTTGTTTTATCAAACACTGTTCATTCCACTTTTTGTAACGGTATAACCCTACCGGTTTCAAGGTTTTCACCTCATTATCAGAGAAGCACAAACAAGACAAGTACATATATTTTTTTTAAATAATATCTTGCTTCAAAAATACCAGGGCTGTGGAGTCGGAAGAAAAAAAACACGACTCCGACTCCGATTCCTATATTTACCAACAACACGACTCTGACTCCACAACTCCGACTCCACGACTCCTACTCCACAACTCCGACTCAAAAAAGCTCAATTTTATCAGGTTGTTTCCTACCTTTGCATATAGCTATTTTTTTCATGTTATACGGATAAAAATAAAACAAGATTAAACTTTAATAATTATTTATTAGAATTTATTCTTAAAAACAAATTTTAAGAGCGGAAAATAACCGCTCTACGGACACTTGTGTTGGCGGTAATGCTGTAACGATCAATGCTGAATCTTTTACCATTTCTAGATACCGCTGTATTGCCATTTCAACATTTAACTTATAAGTTCGGTCAATTTTTTCCATTATTTTCAATGCATCATAAAATTCAATTTTAAATTTTGAAATAGAGTCTCCTTCATCTATATTGGGACTGTGATTCAAACGAGGACGTTTTAGTTTATCTTGTTCATTGAGATATTTTTCTAAATCGTCTTCAGATTCAGTGGTGTCGGATGAAGATGATGATACTTGGTGTACGCTGCCTGCTGTCGTCTCTTTTTCTAGTCGAAGGCCTTTCATACGAACGGTTAATTCAAACAGAGCGTTTTTAGCTCTATTTATTTGTTCTTCCGTCAATATGGATCGAACCATGGGGTTAACATAGATCCCAGCCAACAGAATTTTCTTTCGACGTGAGAAAGAAGGAGACAAACACATTTTCGTAGACTTTATGCACTAAATGGATCTCGGTAATTCACCATATCGGCGCGACTTGTGCCTGCAAGTTTAATATTCGTGCACAATACACATTCATTATAATAATTTAAAAAAAATGTATTTTAAATTTTAACGAAAAAGTAGTCGGAGTCGCTCGTTTTTTACGACTCCTACTCCAACTCCGACTCCGACTCCACAGCCCTGAAAAATACACTTTTCCCAGAGGATCAAAAGACGTGGGATGCATCGACCAGACCCATGTAATCCGAGGTCCTTTATAATTATGGATTTATGTAGTGCTCCCATAACTTATTCTTATCTCAGAACAAATTTTGGAAACCGTCAAACATCGGTCACCTTCCAGAAGATCACGAATGGCGTTAATATTCCGTTCGGTAATGCTCGTCCGTGGGGGACGATCATGGCTCTCGTTTTCGACCCCTTCACGACCCTTCATAAACTCCTTTCAGGCAAACACACGGGGCTTTTACAGTGTTTGATCCCCGAATTATGTCTTAGTCTCCGCAGAATTTCGGCCGGTTTTACGTCCTCTCGAGCGAGAAACTTGATAATTTTTGCGTTGCGCAATCGACGGGTGCACCTCTTTCTCAGACATCGTGTGCCATACTTATGACGGAATCTGCCGAGGCCAGCCGACCACTCTTTCCATTCCTGATATCCTCACCCAATATTCCACGAGACTCCATTTAAAATTACACGCTTTAAAACAAAAGTCTCGTTTACATTTTGTCTACCCTCGTACACATATTCGCATAAATATATTTCAGAATCGCACATATACCACAAGATAAATAGCAGAAAATGCATTTAAGAAAAAATCTATCCAAAGGTCTGAGCTCATCTCATAACATCCTTTCAATATAGGGCGAGCCCGACCGCGAAGACATCAGATGTTTTTCAGTTCACACACTTCAGATGTTTTTCAGTCCACACCCTTAATTATACGTATTTGGTCGTAAACAAAGAAAATATTATGTCCATGCATTTTTTATGTGCCACGCTGAAAATATTTATGAGGTTGTGTTCTGTGGTACAAAATATTATAGGGTTCCGTGATTTCATTTAATTGGGAAATCCTGGATTAAAAGATCATTAATAAAATGTTTGATTTCATAAACAGGTCACGGCATGACGTAAGAATGAGTGAGAAAGCTTGCACAATACGTACAATGCACACATGTGTTATCTCCAAACATTATCGTCTGTTCTTATCGGCTTTGTTTGATCAGATTTTTCCAGATTTAAGTATTACGTAAATATTTTTTTGTGACAATGCATTTATTACTAAACAAATTTATTTATCTATCACATACAATTTGTTTTAATCCGATTCATAATTTTTTTCATTCAATTCAAAGTTATTAAGTGATAAGAGATGAGCGTGAATGTAAGATTGGTGTGTTGAGTAAGATGAAGAAGAGCTCACTGAGATGGCTTGGGCATGTGATATGCATGAATGAAGAAAAACTAACAAAACAAATATAAAGTGCAAAATATAGTAGAAGGCGTGGTAGAGTAGGAAAAAAGAAGGGATAGTTGGAACAAGTGTATGATATTTTCAAAGAAAAAAGTCAATGCAAAAAGTCAGAGACATCTTACGAGCTACGTGATGTGAATGTCTGTAGAAGAGGCCAAAGAAATGTGTCGTGATCGGAAAGTCTAACGCTCTCTCCTATCTACCTACCCCGACAAGGAGGCGGCGTGATGGTATGAATGTACATGTCTATATTTTTTATATTAATCAGCAGTCCACCCACACTAGGATGATTTGTGAATTTGTATTTTTGTGAGAAATCCTCTAAGCGAGTGAGATTTTATAAGTGAAATAAAAAAATTATTTTGTAAGTAGTTTAAATAACGTGATTGCGGCCGCCATAAGCAAAATAATTGAATAGATAAAAACATTTGAGCCATGTCCGTTTTATGGATAAATGTATGTACTCGAAATAAAAACATTTGACGTACCGTGTACGTCCACAATCTATTGAGGTAAAAATTCGCTCGCCGTACATCATACTCGTTTAGAGGGAGATTCTGTAACTTAGGTAGTATTTTTTCAGATGATAAAAGGATAAAGAGGATAGGAAACAAAGTCAATGGAGCACGAAAATCTACATTATTGAAACAAACAGTATCAAAATCTATTAAGATAAAATTTCACATTAGTACTTCAATACTAATAGGTTAGTCAAAAAGTTTTGAAAGCGACATCTATGGAGCAGTAGAAAAACCAAAATTTCTACGCCATTTTATTATTTCATCTTTCATAAGAACGTACTCAAAATTTCATTTCGATCTGTCAGTTCATTCTTTGTTTACAAGCCATTTGAAGTTGACGTGTCAGTGTATTTTTTGACAATGGAAAAATCCGAATATCGTGCAGTGATTAAATTCTTTGTTTTGGAAGGTTTATCGGCTACTGAGATCCATGCAAAGATGGTGAAAGTATTAAAGGAGTCTTCTCCTTCATTTCCAACCGTTCACCGATGGGTTTTGGAGTTTAAGCGTGGCCGTACAAGCGTTGAAGACGATCCTCGCTCAGGACGTCCAAAAAGTGCATCAACACTAGAAATCACAGCGAAAATACAGGATATGGTTTTGGAAGATCATCGATCGACTGTGGATGTGATAGCTGACACCATAGGCATCTCACATGGAACAACATGGCATATTTTGGCTGAAGTTTTGGGTTTCAAAAAACTGTGCGCACAATGGGTGCCGCATTTGCTAACAATGCAACAAAAACACGTTCGAATGCGACTTTCTGAGCAACATTTGGAGCAATTTCGAAAGGATAAAAAGGATTTTCTGCGTCAATTCATCACTATGGATGAGACTTGGGTCTACCACCATGATCCTGAATCAAAACAAGAGGCTAAGGAGTGGTGTGAACCAGGCACTTTGGCTCCGAAGCGAGTTCGTGTCCAGAAATCGGCCAAGAAGGTGTTAGCGTCAGTTTTTTGGGATGCAAAAGGAATTTTATTGATAGATTATCTCCAAACTGGTAAGACAATCAACTCTGATTATTATTGTGACCTTTTGGACCAGTTGGATGAAAAAATTTGTGAAAAAAGACCCGGTTTGCAGAAGAAAAAAATCATTTTTCATCAAGACAATGCACCTGCTCACACAGCTCAAAAAACCATCGCGAAAATCAGTGAATTGGGGTACGAATTGTTGCAGCATCCACCCTATTCGCCAGATTTAGCTCCCTCTGACTTCTGGCTGTTCTCACACCTCAAAAAATTCCTTCGTGGAAAGCATTTTTCATCAAACGAAGAGGTTATAGCCGTTGTAGAGGAGTATTTTGCAGGTCTTCCAGAAAGTCACTTCCGTGATGGGACAACAAAGTTGGAAGATCGTTGGACCAAGTGTATTGATCTTATGGGAGACTATACTGAGCAATAAAAGTGATTTCCCCCCAAAAAAAATGTATTTTCATTTCCGCTTTCAAAACTTTTTGACTAACCTAGTAATTTTGATGCATGGGAGTAAAACGTGGACATAGAAAAATACTATAAGGAGCTGAATAAATGCTGTAAAAATGCGTGTACTAAAATTAATTCATGGGGTGATAATTTATACAAAATACGGTATAAAGTGATTAGGGTTGAATGTGATCTTAAATCTGATGTGTTAAGTTAGATGAATACGAATAGTCTTAGATGCTTTGGACATATGTAGAACGAAGGAATAAAGAAAGACAAAACAAATATTCCGTTCAAGAGTAAGCGAAAGGTGTGAAAGAAGAAGACAAATTAAAGTATGGTTGGACCAAGTTATTAATATTGTCAAAGAAGGAAACGTACAAAGTCAGTGAAATCGCTGAAGTTGTACGAGTGTCGATATACGAAAGTCTGGCGATCTGTCTTGTCTGCAAACTTCGACAAGACAGATCGCAATGAATGAATGCTCAGTCTCGTCTGCATACATGTAAATAGTGTGATGATATTTGTATGTGTTTTTTAAGTTAGTAGACTAGCAGCAGACAATAGAGTGAATGGTGGGTTACACAATGTGCTTATAGACTTAAATATTTCAAGAGGGGCATAGCTGACTGCTCATCTTGGAATCTTGTTATGTTAACCTTTCCATCCCTGTGTGGGGTATCTTCTACACGTTGCTTCTAATAACCATCAATATCTCTATAAATATAATAAATACAAGGTTAAGATTTAAGGTATTCCTCCATAATATATTTATGCATTGATTTAAAAAATAATATTATTAATAATCAGAATTTATCGACTACATCGTGGGTATTTTGTGAAGATCGGAAACAAATTCGCATTTAAACGCTGTGAGTGCCTCGACCTTGCGTCTTGACGATAGGTGAAGAGTATAAGGGAAGCGCGACACTATATTCGCATCTCACTCTTGCATACTCCCCTGAATTGCGAGGAGCTCAATTGTCTCAATCGTCGCAAGCGTAAGCCACGCCGGGAGTAAGCCACTACCGCTCCGCGCCGCAGTAGCTTTTGGGCTTGCAAATAGATTAGACCTACGCCCGTTCCGTGAGCGTTGCCTTTTAACTTCAATTATAATTAATTAAGGGATTATCTATGAATGTTCTTATTTTTCCGATTTAAAATCGCAAATTTTTGATCGCGTACTCACAACCCAACGCCGGAGCGCGCGTTTCAATTTTAGCACCGTAAGGGAAGGGTTAACGAATCTTGAATGTGGCCAAAAAATTATGAAAGTAAGATAAATACTGTGGAAATGAGAGCTTTGTATAAGTAGCGGAAAAACTTGTATGGCAGATAAATAAATTAATCCATTGTGAAAAAAATGCTGATTGAAAAAATATACAGTGCTTAAGATAAAAATAGATATGTTAAAACTGTTTGGCCAAGTCAATATAATGAATGATGACAAATTAATGAAAATAAAACAATTTTTTCAATTAATATAGATGGTATGAAAATATAACAACATGTTCGATGAATATACGAGTATGATAGATGTTACGAAAATGTAACAACTTGTTCGATTAATATAGATGGTACGAAAATATAACAATTTGTTCGATTTATATACTCGTAGATGGTACGAAAATATAACAACTTGTTCGATTAATATAGATGGTACGAAAATATAACAAATTGTTCGATTAGTGTAGATTGTACGAAAATGTAACAACTTGTTCGATTAATATAGATGGTCCGAAAAGTAATGAAAAATCTAAATAACATATCACGATCAAATTCGTGAAAAGCGGTTGTGTGTCAAATTCAGTTTCAATCCGTAATGGTGATACGAAACTCGAAGATAGTGACCACTCTGAATGGCCAATTACCACTAATGCGATCAAATTAAAGTTTTGCTCGAGAATAACGAGCGTTCTACGACACGAGAGTTTGCTGAGACTCTGAAAACAACCCTTCACAAGCATGTTATTCAATTTAGCGTTATAATAAAACTACGAAATCATTTCCGGAAAACCTAATATTTATTTCACATATGGTAAAATCACGTTAAATTATTTCTTAATACAAATCCGCCTTAACAAATCCTCTAATTTATTCAGAAATGGCTAATCATTGTCACCGTGAAAACCCCACATTTTGTATCGATGATGTCAAATTCTTACATATCAGTAGTAACGGAAATAAATTGAACAGATTGGAGGCCCTATAAATGTCTAAGTCAGTGCATTGATGTGAACATCTGGCAAACACCGGTGGGGAGGCAGAACTCGCTCATGGTGGAGAAAGTACAAAAAAAATATCTACGATATCTCTATATGAGAGAGTTCGGTGTCTATACATGGCTTTATCCTACTCAGTTTCTGCTGGGCATGCTCGGGTATAACTCCTTGAGCGTAATAAGAGATCTGCGTCTCCTGGTATACGTTGTCAAACTCGTTCGAGGAGTTGTGAGCTGTCCAGCATTACTACAAAGATTAGCGTTAAATCTTTCTAACAATTACACTAGACTGCGCCGGCAAGAACTGTTCTCAATAACATACGCAAGAACGGGTCTTCCAGCCGCTGTGCCTGTTGGAAGGGCCTTAACTCTTCTGAACGGGACTGCTTCGGATATTGACATATTTCATATCACATTACCAAAAGCAAAAGTAAATTTTCTTCTTAGATTGAGCGCGTTAGAAAACACTCATCAACATACTTAAGTGACTGTCAATATATATGTATCAAATGTTTGTGTGTATATACTCGTTTGTATGAATATGCATTATTTCATTTTTCTTCTTTTTTAATATCTTGTATTTTTCAAAGTAATTGGGCTAAGCCTGTTTTGAAAAAATAAATAAATCTATCCCAAAAATCTCTCTGTTGCTCGCCAAATTTTGTCCCATGCCTCCCTCAGCCCCCAGTCCCCATCCCGAATGTTTACCGTTAGAAGCGTGTATCTCGGTACCATTTCGAACATAAGTGAGTATTGTTTGTGTTCCCCTGATGATGAGGGAAAAGCCTTGAAACCGGTAGGGTTGAAACCGATACCGTTACAGCCGATACCGTTAAGCCTTGAAACCGATACCGTTACAAAAAGTGGAATAAACAGTATTTGATAAAACAAATTACAATTATGTTAAATTTTTTATTTGTGAATTTCCATTATTTATTTCTTATTTCCCTTCAGAAACAGACAAGTGTCAATAAAATTGTTCAATAACATGAATAAAATTAATATTTCAAAATCTTAACTCGTTTACAGAATCTAGCCGTGTCATACTATTGTGCTAATGAAAACAGTAAGCCCAATCGATAACTCATAAAGTTACGACATCATAAATCGGATTCAAATGTTATACGACTCAATCGCGCAGCGGAACAGTCGCGCAGTCGAGTTGCGCTGACAAAAGCGGTGTATACTCGGATGTACAATAAAGCGGATTTAATATGCACGTTTACTTCTTTCGATATGGCGATATAAATATTTTTTGTTCTTATAAATAATAATAAATAAATAAATATAGGTTTATTGACAGCAACATAGTATGTACATAATATATTTAAATAACACTGCTAGAACACATAAATTGCAGATAATACATTAAATACAGAAGCTATCAAAAGGTCTTGGCTCATCTAATAAAATCCCCTCGGCCAAGATACACCCCACCAATATAGGGTGAGCCCAGCCACGGGGACACAAGATGTTTTTCAGCCCACACCCTTGAACACGTAGAACAAGAATATAAAAAAACACAAAATAAATAGATGACAAAAAAATACATTCAAGAGAGAAGACATTAAAAGGTCCGGGCTTATCCCACAAACATTCCACCGGCCGAGATACACCCCACCAATGTAGGGCGAGCCCGACCGCAAGGGCATCGGGGGGCTTCCATCCCACACCCCCGCATATCTAGATTAAAGAATAAATATTAAAAAAAAAAACAAAAACGTATGGCAGAAAACCAAATAAAAAATATACCCACATATACCACCTCAGGTTAACTGTCAGCAAGAACGAAAAAAAGAAAAGCCTCAAAGGAGTCCAAGTTTTACAAAATGACAAATTGGAAATGAAATAGTTGAAACATCATTGAAATAGTTAGGCAGTAATACATTGAAATAGTTAAGCAGTTTTAAAAGAATGAATGAGGAGATAACGCACAAACAAGTATGCACGATCCCCGATTTACCACCAGCGAAAAGAGAGAAAAGAAAGAAACAAAAAAAAAAGCAAACAAGGGACCCATTAACATATAGATGAACTTTATGTATATTTTACGTTCTCTCCATTGTACCTTTCACTCTGATGACATGGCCGAAGTACCTGAGGAAAAAAATCAAAATTTACTGAACTTAACCTTTCCCTTCTTGTGCTAAAATAAATCCGCCTGTTCCGGTGCTGTGTATTCAATACACATTTAAAAATGAGCGATTTAAAATCGTAAAAATAAGAATATTCATAGCCAATTGCTTAAATTAATTAAATTTGAAGTCAAAAGTGATAATTATTGAAATTTAATTGCTGAAAACATGAAAAAAAAACATGGGACGACGTTCACAAAACGGGCAAAACGACCACCTCGAACGAAAGCTCGCTGGCTACTAAGCGAGAGAAGCGAGCGAACTGAGATTCTATTTCTTGCGTTCCCATATACCTAAGTAGAGTGAGAGTGACACATGAATATCGTAGCTTTTCACCCATAGCGGTTTTTAGAATGAGTATACCTACGTCACACATTGGCACACGTTTGATTGTATTGGTGAATTTATTCCCGATTTTCACAAAATATCTCTGATGTGGCCGATAACTGATAATTATTATTAATATTATTTTTTTCATTCAATGCGTAAATGTATTACGAAAGAATATCTAAAATCTGAACCCAGTATGTACGAGTATTATATTTATAGAGATATTAAAGTTTTTAGAAGCAATGTGTACTAGTTATACATCACAGGGAAGGAAAGGTTAAGAACAATCAATGTGGTGAAGTTTATAGAGCAAACTTTCCTCAATGAAGCTCTTACTCGGGGTTCAAACTCACTATTACGGAAATATTACAAATAATATCACGACGTGCCTATTACGAGGTAGGCAGAGAGGTTCCATCCAAGTTCACAACTCTCACCTTGTTCGCTTCACTATACAAACATCTCGTCATGCACAATGTTATATTATTTTGTATTGCACTGATATACAGAAGTCATAAATATTTTTATAACAGTCCACTTTGAGTTGATCTACATTGACTCAAGTACTGCGAAGGGGTTGATTTTAAAGTGATCTCCTTGTGTGTAAATCCCTTAATGGGACGTTTACATTATGTTATATATTTCGAATCTCTGTCTGAGAGATGTTCCATCGAAGAGGAGGGGAACTTTTAAGTCGATTTTATCTTCATCGAATAAATTTATTGTTCTTAGTCAATCCAATAGGGCAGGGAAAATATGATCTAATAGAGTGTTTATCATTGCTGGTTCTGTGGTGTGGAAGACCTGCCTCTAAGCATAATATACGAGTCGTTTAGTAGCAAACACAGCAATCTGTCGATTTTGCGTGAATTGAATTAACACCGAGTAAATGCTCCTATTGTAAAACTTCACATTTTTAAATGTTTACATGGTAATAAAAACAAAAATATAAGGGTTATTGTTACCATTTAAACATTTAAAAATGTGTAGTTTTACAATAGAAACATTTCCTCGGTTTTAACTCAATTCACGCAAAATCGACAGATTGCTGTTTTTGATACTAAACGACTCATATATTGGTGGCATGTGCAGCTTTAACTACTTGAACCTTTTTTGAGAGGTTTTATTAAAATACTTGATTATATTATATATGTATTGTATAATGATTATATTATATGATACTTGATTATATTATATATCACTACACACATACGTAACACTACACCTAAAGTCGAATGTGTTGCTTTCATAAATAGGAAAATCCAAAAGGGTTTCTTTATAGTTCATCATCATTTGATAAATTTTACTGTAGTTTTCTTACCAAATATATTTATCAATAAATGCAAATGCGGGGAAGTTACTAATTTAATAACCGCAGCTACCACCTTACTCTCCTTATACTCAACATGAATATAAAGACCCAAACCATGTATACACACTGTACCGTTTACTTGAACTCTCTTCTGAAATAACTCTTCATACTATATTATTTATTTTCATTCTAGCAAGGTGGTACATTTCCTCAGAACCATCGTGCTGTGATATTTCATCTTGATGAAAATGTGCCAAAGAGATGAAGTGGATGCAGATGTTGCAATGAATACCTTTTACGATCCCCAGACCTCACACCAATGTTTTTTTTTATGAAAGCCCATCAAAGGTAACTTTATGGCACTAAATCGGCCACAAATAATTGAGAGCAGTCATTAAAAGAAAAATGCGCCCAAATACCAAAGTAAATTATTCGTAATGTTTGATTCTCTGTTATCAGCAGTGCATGTACTAGAACGGCCAGCAACTTGAACATTTGCAAACATTAAAAAAAATATATGTCTTTTTTCTTTGACATGGAAAAATTTATTAACAAAGTCAGCCAAGTCAAATATGAACTGAAAAATGAGAACCAAATAAAAATAGATGCCAAATAAAATCGGCCTGGAATATAAAACGCACCCGGTTTTTTATATTTATTATAGTAAATGGTACAATATGCCTTATAGCAAACATAACAAAATCTAGTAGTGATGGCTCAGCAATCATTAAGTACATAATATATAAAAAAATAAAAATAATGTTTAACAATTGTAATAAAAATAAGCGGGTATCAAATAGTACAAAATAACATATTTCCTATACAGTATGGGACCGTCCACAGGGGCACAGTCCATACTGCTCAAAAATACAAACAAATCAAAAGACAGCTCATTGAAAAACGAATTCAACACAAAATATAAAATATGTTATTAGACAGGTGCAACCTCACAAATATCTCCTTCAGCAAAGGGAAAAAGTCACAAAAATAGATAAAAAAAATTTACAATAATAATTGAATTGAAAAACAGTTCTAAAAAGTTCTCGAAAGAAGCGCGAGATGTAATTTCAAGGATATTCGGGAGTGAAAAAAGTTTCGTTTTTTTTTAAGTATCAAAAATTACTCTGATTTATATTTTACTTATTTACCTGAAAAAAATATTCCGAACCGAGAAGACATTTCACGTCTACATATTTCTTACTCACACATTAGCTTTATGCCAGTGTGATATGGCAAAAAAAAGTGACAAAAAGAAAAAGCTACACCCAACGAGACAGTTCATAAAAAGCTTCTTGAAGTGTACAGGCTGAATGTGGGGATTGAATACACGAGAGTCAAAAGGAGTATTCGGGGAAGAGCTTTTGATAGGTTCAAGGGAGACAACGAGGGTGGATTAAGAAGTAAGTGTATGTATTATGTAAAGGTACGCAAATTTTTTGTTGGGAGACATTTCATTTTATTCTTCAGCTCGAACACTTCAGTTATTCTTTAGATGTGAAATTGATAGTTTAAAAAATCTATCCAAGACTTTTTTTTTATTAACACGGTATTGTATTCGTCGGGCAGCTTTTTCAACTTTCGCACATAATTAGTTAAAGAAAATGTGTACTAAAATTAAATGTACAAAAGAAGAAAAATATTTAAAAAAAACGTGAATACATATAATTTTTTATTTGTCATAATTGGCAAACCACCAAACTAGGATGATTTGTGCCACCAAATTAGTAACTCTGCAATTATCATATATGAATCAATTTAATAAAACTAATTTTAAAATATACCAATTCTTGACAATTCAAAGTTTCAACTGATTATTTTCTTCTTTTTCTTCCTCTTGGTTTAGGTCGTATGACCTGTTTGTGACGGTGGGCTGCCCTGGGATGATGACGTCCAGCTGTCCTTCCACCTTTTCGGAGGCCTTCCTGGTAATCACCTGCTATTAGGGATTTCAGTCTAAGCGATTTTTGCCAGTCTTATATCCTCCATGCGGTCCACATGGTCCCTTCAGAAGCACCTTCTGCTTCTTCCCCACCTCACTATGTCTTCAACACCACAGACAGATTTTATCGACTCATTTCTGATCCGATCTCTAAGAGTTCTGCCTGCGATGAAGCGTAGGGTTCTCATTTTCACCACTCTGAGAAGGTTTTTTGTCCTGTTGGTATCGGCTCTAACTTCTATCCCATATGTCATGATGGGGCGGATGCATGTTTTACATATCCTGACCTTACTTTCGCTTAGCATGTGTTTCTTTCTCTATATAGTGTCTCGCAGGCAGCCAGCCAAAGGTCACTGTTGCTGGAGATCTCTACACCTAGGTAAGTGAATCGCATGACTTGCTCGATGGGTACGTTATCGATGATCAGTTTGCATCTGAGTGGCTCTTTTGATATTGTTAAGCACTTTGTTTTATTGACAAAAATCGTCATGTTGTATTTCTTAGAAGCAAGGTGAAATTTTGTAGAGCATTCTCTGAAGATCATTTTTCAACAGATTAAACTTCCAAAATTTAACAATCGATCTATAGTGGAAATGTTCCACGAATAAACAAGAAACGCAACATTCTTTGGAAGCGATAAAGATGCGGCTTTAAATAAATCAAATCCGTCTCACAAAGCACAACCGAATAAAACAAGGACTATAGTTTCATCATCCAGAACACACCTTCAGCCGGAATCTCCATAATACCCATTTTGTAAAGGTGACTAATTACCACGCAGTGGCCCGTCCGCAAAACACACATGACAGACACTTCCATCTTGTTCATTCTTATTATATTCAACAATAGATTCAAAGAAATAGATTTCTGGGATACGCGTGTTATAAAATATTTATTTTATAATAACGATGGCTGAGATATAACAGTTAACATTCACGCTAAGCAAGCGGGCGCTCCAGATTCGATTCCTGGTGAATTCATTTCACTCCAATATTCTTTGACCATTTTACATCCATTTTTTTGTTGTTTCTGTTATTTATCTGCCTCACATCGTTGATTAAATGTAAAAACAAGTCAATTAGTCACTAGTAAATATACAAGTACGAAATAGCGAGTTATACTAAAATCGAACGTACGAAAGATGAGGATTGACTATATTGTACTATGATTCCGTTTTGTATTGTACAATTTAGCTAGTGCATTGCCATGTGGCACGCTAGTTCAATCAATCAAAAATATGTTACTGAAGCCTTAAATGAACACCACACTTGGTTTTTTTTTTTTGAGTATCAACGGAAATCGAACCCGCAACTCCTTCAAGCTAGAAGACAGGTGTCTTATCAACTATTCTACAGACATTGTCTTCCACGGAGTAACTATGATATGGTACTCGTATGTTGGGAAAATGGGTATATTCTTGTATTAGAATTTATTTTATTATTTTTTTTTTAAATTGTATTTTAATGACAAGAAATATGTATAATTAGCGAAAAAACCAACAGGTAATTCAATTCGGACACACAATTTTAATGGATATGGGTTTGTTGCCTTTCATTTGTCGTGTCCCCAGTAAACTAGGTTTTTGCCTGTATCTCACTGAGGACATATAGCATGAAAAAATAAATCGATACTTTTTTTCCGATTTTGGATTGTATAAAACCCCGTTAAATATTCTCACTAACCTGACAAACAGTGACACTAAATTACATATGTATAATCGTACATCACGCGAAATCAAACTCCTTTTTACGTGATGTATACATGTGTAATTCATCGTTCCAGACAGACCAAAACATTCATCCCATTCAGCACACAATTATAAAACAAACAAAAAATACAGATATATAAAAATATAAATATAAAACAACAAAAAACACTACACTCAAGAGCTCACACAAACCTCTTCCACAAGTCATTCTCTTGCAAGCCCAAGTACTCAAACTCCTGTCGCAATAACAACCACGCTTCGATCGATTGCTTAAACTGTTTCCTTCCCTTCACCTTTACCATTATAACTTAAGTATAATATTTAAAATATCGTACGTTGCACATCCTTCCCATAAGTTAAAATGAAACAAACGATACAATAAGCCAAACAGGAAAATAATTAAGTCGGTTCAAGTCAAGCTCGGCTCACCCCTCACACTTCACACGTCACACGTCAAACTGAGAAAATTCCTTACCATAGCGGCTGTATTAATAGTACTACCTTGATCAAAAAGTTTTAGGACCGGCCCCCATGTAGCGTTGTCAGTCACCCGATTGGAATTCTTTTTTTTTTTGTTAGGTTATCACATCTATTATTGACACTTCCCTCCAAATTTCAGCGTCATAGCTTGACATTTGTAAAAGTTAGGCTGTACTGAGTACATCTACCTTTGTGCGTATTTTCGATTTTTTACAAGTTTTATAATGGCATCAACTGTGCATCAACGAGTTTGCATTAAATTTTGTGTGAAAAACGGATTAAACGGTCCGCAGACCTTGGAAATGTTGAAAAAGTGTTTTTTTTCGGTGGCACGAATTGGATCAAGCGCTTGCATAAGTGCGTTGCAGTCGATGGGGAGTACTTTGAAGGGGAACATATCGATTTTGATGAATAAACTTGTATTTTCGATTTTATAAATAAAGTCCTAAAACTTTTTGATCAAGGTAGGATATTAATAAAAAGTATAAGAGAAAGAAAACTTCAAAAAATTAAAATAAAGTATTGCTCGAATAGAAAACGATTAATCTAATTTATATAACTACAATAGAAAACTATTTGCCATTCATAAAAAATAAAATGTATAGGGCTAAAATGAAATGGGCTGAAACTGTTTTATTTCTAACAAGCTTTAGAATATACCTTTCTGATGTTTTATGAACGTCAACAATTTTATGAGTTATGCATATATACAGGAAATAACCACAGTGGCCTAGGTGGTTGTCTGCCAACTCGAAAGTTACGTTACGTGTTCGATTCACGTTGGAACCCAGTTTTTTTTTTAAGTATTCCAGTCCGAACTTCACTTAATGCCTCTTTAACGTTTATCTGGTTGCTTGGAAGATATTGCCACATGGCAAGAAGTCTATTGTATACAAACAATTGTAATACAATACAATATTTAAACATACCATCACGTCATTTCCTTGTCGGGGCAGGCAAAGATTTGATAGCTGTATACTTATAACGTTCCCACAAATTATTTTGTCGACCAATTTTTTTTCCTTGTGGGAAAAAAAATGTGAATTTATATGTAGTATTATAAGCTTTCATTTATATTTAAATGTATGGATTTTTTTATATTCTTTTTTGCACACTAATGAAATGGATGATTTTTTCGTGTTGTATAAAATTTTCGTTGTATACAGTAGTACCTGGAAGGCTTATTTCCATGTGAATCTCTTCCAGCCAACCAGAAATGAACAAAAAAGGTTTTAAATGAAAACTAAGCTGAAATTATTTAAAAAAATCTAGGTGGCAACCGGATATGAACCAGTCACCCTCGGGGTGACAATTATCCTACCAACTATGGAAACGAGGTATTTTTTGTGAATTTGCGACAAATTTTTATTTTTTTATTTGTAAGTATGCTGTATTTTTATTCATATTACAAATGGTTGTACGTACTCGAAATAAAGAAATTGAAATGAATATAAATCGTATTTATTGATTTTTTTCCTTTGCTAGAATTTTGTTTTGTGCAACAGTAAATTAAAAAGATCATGAACTTATATTTGTCCTTTAAATTAAATGTATTATTAATAGAAGATATGGTTGTAAAGGCGAAAATGCGGTGGACCGGGCATGTGATACGCATGGGCGATCACAGACTCCCAAAACGCGTCTTGTACGGGGAAGTGGTGGGCAAGCGAAGAGTTGGTGGGCAGAGGAAGCGCCATAAAGACAGTCTGCAAGAGTCGCTTACCTTGTGCGGGGTGCCTAAGATCTTTGAGCAGGTCATTTGAGACCGTGAGGGGTGGAGAGCTGTATGTTATCGGGCTGAAGGCGTCTCAGCGGCTAGACGTGTGAAAAACAGTCAACGCGCTGCAAACATGCGTCAGTATCACCAGGTGGCTCAGCAGGGTCCACATGTCTGTGGCATTTGCGGGAGGAAATGCGCATCTAGGATCGGGCTGTTTTCTCACAGAAGTTCAAGATTGATGTTGGAGTGACTACGAGGTCCGGCAATGATGATTATTAATATATTTTTTAGGTAAAAATTTCATCGATTTTACAGTATTGTACGAAATATTTTGGCCATGATGCGTTATGTGTGTAAGGCTCAAGCATTTTTTACACTGCATGATAAATTTTTCCACTTTAAAAAAGAAAAATAGTTAAATGTTCACAATATATCAAAATGTGAATATGTAAATTTTTTGCTTCGACGGATATAGTCTTCGATAAATGTAATGGATTATTTTATCGTTTCATTCGAATCTCAAAACCAGACACTTTTCAAAGTCGCCTATGCAAAAAGGATAGAGACTTATGAACACAATACGAACTAAAAAAACGAAGTTAAAAAAAGTCATTATATAAAAGTGTTCAATATTTTTCCTAATATAAAATTCTAGATATTTTATGAAAAACATGAACTTTTTCAACGGAGCTTAAACAAGTCTGAATTTCATGGAATGAATACAACGTTGCTCTATTCGCCGTCCTTTGAATAACAAGAGGGTTAACTTTTGCAAAATCAAACCAGCCCCTAGTTGAATAGGGATGAATTTTATCTACGAAAACGATCTGTTGAAAGTATGTTTTTTGCTGTAGTTTTATAGTACCCTTTAGCGAAATTGCAGTGAAGCTTTTGAACGTGGACCTCTTTGCGTTTATGTTTGGCTGCATCATCTGGCGGCGAAGTATGGAAGTATGTAAACTCAGCTGGTTCGTGTCTCGGCTAACGTTATTAGAACAAAATCACGCCATGAATTAAGTATATATGCGTATATACAAGAATTACATATAAGGTGTTAACATAAGTTGTGTCCGTTTTTTTTTATCAAATTTAAAAATGAGTACTAAAAGTAAAACAAAATGGTAAAGGTTATACGTCATTCGAAAGAAAATTTTCTGCTCAACGTTCGACAATTGATTTTTATTGTTTTCACTCAAAATATGTGGAACCCAAGCGCCGAACTTCTGGACTTTTACCATTGGTTTAAGATAGCGGTATACAGTCATGTGACTACAATTCATCTGCTCAGCCAATTCTACTGTGGTTTGGAAGGGATCTTCATGAATAATATGGTTTAAACCAGTGTTCCCCAACCTTTTCAGACCTGTGGACCGGTAAAAAAAGGAAAATTTTTTCGCGGACCACTAATACTGAAATAAAAATGGTTTTTTTATTTAATATTTTTTAAATCTTATATTGTGACAGATGGACATATGTAACTATAATTGACAAATATACATATAACTGTTAAACAATTTGAATTGTAACATTGTCTGATACAATTAAAATTTAACAAAAACCATGGGGTTTTTGCAACAAACTAATGCGAAACCTGCTGTTCATTTTTGCTAATATATTGGATATTCTTGGCTGCAGTGCTGTCTCTGACAGACGAAGTGCTACATTCACGTCCAGTCTATTCCTTTGTTTCGATTTTATTGAGGACATGGATGGAAATCCTATATTTAATATTTTTGCATGGCGAATTTCTTGAAATTTGGCATACTGTTTGCGGCCCGGCGGAAAGTCTCTGCGGCCCGGCACCGGGCCGCGGACCACCGGTTGGGGAACACTGGTTTAAACGGTCCTCATCGAAGTCCACTGGTCGTCCGGAACGCTCCATGTCTTTCAGGTCGAAATTACCGTCTTTGAAACGCAAAAACTATCGACGAGCCGTCCTTACATTCATAGCGTCTGCACCGTACACTTCGCATATATCGCGAGCAGCTTTGGCAGCTTTATTCCCTCGGTTGAACGCGAGCAGAAGGAGGTGTCGAAAATGTTCACTTTCGTCTACTTGACATTCCATTTTGAAGGCTTGTAATCAAATAAAATAATATATGTAACGTAAAAGCAAATACAATATCTTGTAGAGCAGAAAATTTTCATTCGAATGACGTATAACCTTTCCTATTTACTTTTACTTTTGGTACTCATTTTGAAATTTGGAAAAAACGGACACAACTTATGTTAACACCTAATGCATACATATATATTAATCTTTAAGGCTTACATTAAAATTATTTGATTTTTTATGTACCATCATGTTTTCTAGAGCTGAACTGATAGAGAGAGCTATTGATAGACGTGTGGCGGTAGCAAACAAGTTCAATGGTGCACTGAGTACAATAATTTAATTGCATACCAGTCGGCGGTCGTCGTCGAATGGTTAGCATTTATGCTAAGTTAGCAGGCGTCCCAGATTCGATTCACATCCGGACTGGTTTAACTATAAGACCGTTTTACATCCGAATCAATGTTTTTTCAACCTGTTACATATAAAACACAGAGACACTTTTGCAAACAAACAACTCATTTTACACATCTTCACAGAGTTATCAGACGTGTACTATCGTTAAAGAGAGAATTAAAAAATATAACACTTCTCAGAATATCGTTGTTACCTTTACCATTATTGTTTTAAGATAAGTGAAATATTTGTTATTTTTCTTTGAATTTAAATGAATATTTTTTTGTAAAATCTATCGCGGATTAAAATATTTTCATGAATCACATTTTAATGAAACGGGTTGGCTGGAAGAAATTGTTGTATAGTGAATAGATGTACAATTAATACACAATAATGAGAATAAATAAATAAACAAAAAGTTAAAATTCTCGACTTCCTTAATTGTTGCATTTTGCAAAAAAAGTTGAAATCTTTGTAGCATAAATCATTTTGACTTTTTATCAATTTAGTTTTTGGAATTCAATTTCCCGTGGGATAATTATGAAACTCCATGGATTACATCTAACCATTTCGAGTATAATTTGGCAACAAATAATTATGTTACTTAAAATATAGACTAAGCCCCAAATTCATAGTCCGACCTAAATACTAAATACTTATCTTAAACTTTTGTGATTTGTATTTAGAATAGGACCTTATACGCTCTAATATTTAAACCATGGTAATGAAACAACATGACTCCATATTTAATGAAGCTACAAGATCGTTTAAAATTTACCTTTAAATACCTTTTTTTTTTCAATAAAAAATAGTTAAGATTATAAAGTGTTAATGTCAGTTTTTGGTCATTATTAATTATGTTAACCCATTGCTTTAGAATTTTTTTACGTCTTTTTGAAGATGAAACGTTAGATACTTTTTGCAGTAAGTGATCGTGTGTGTCAAAAGTGGTTAAATTTTTATTGTAATGGTGAGACGACCTCCGTGGCCTAGTTGGATAGATGCCTGTCTCCCAACCCGTAGGTTACGGGTTCAAATCCCGCTGGAAACCAGATTTTTTTATAAACTATTTCAGTCTTGTTTTCACTTGAGACCTATATAACATTATTCTGGTTAGTTGAAAGAGATTGCCACATGGCAATACTCACCAAGTTGTACTGTATAAAACGAAAGTGTAATATAATACAATATAACACTTGAAAATAATGTATGGTCTACCACTGATGATAACCAAATGAAAGCTCAAATCGAAAAAATAACCTACTTTCTATAGCATGACAGATTGCGAGCATACTGAAAAATATTCAAAAACCATTGTCCACAATCATTTGGTGCAATTTTGTGTTTAAAATTGACCTAAAAGCACGAAACTACTTTACATTAAAGGTATGGTACATCATCGCAAAATTTTGCCAATTAAGCAAAACCACATCTAGATGTCACATATTTGCATTCATGTAAAAGTCAATATTTCACCATGGGATGTAAAATAATGGACTTCAGATATTGCTAAAAGTGACATGTGAACATGATAACGGTGGCGCTATTTTAATAACGTGTAATTCCATACTCCGGCATTATTGACGAGGGTACATTACAAACTTCTGGCACAATTAGTTTTATCCATACGTAAAATCAGACGTGTGATTTTAACGTTTATATTTGCCTTATCTATAACATTTAATTTTGATTTAGATACGAACTTAGTGGCTTAGTTGGTTAGGCACTTGATTTCTACCCCAGGATTTCTACCCCAGGATTTCTACCCCAGGATTTATTTAAAAAATAAAAGGTCCCATTATGGTAAAAGAGTGCATCTTGTAATATATTTGCACGTGTCGAGTACGTTGCGAATCTTGTTGTTTCTTCACGTAAAGTAGTGTTACCAACACGTGCAATGACTAACCGTCTACCTACTCTAGTAGTTCTTAACCCAAAGGTTCGGTTACTGAGGGCGAGGACAATATTGTCCCCTGACCATGCCCTTCAATGAGTCCGAATCACCGATTTGAATATGTATATAGAAGAGTAATATACTAATGAATGAATGAAAAAAAAGTGTTAATTTTGAAAACAATATTTTCCACTAGTTGTCGTGTGTGATGTGATTTTTACATTTCTATCTACCGTAACTAGTAAATTTATTATTTTTAAGATGCCTGTTGTTTTGTATGATATATGATTTCAAACTTCTCTGTTTTAAATATAACATTTATTCCTATTAAGATTCCAGTTATTTCATATCATATGTGATTTTCAGATATATGTTTACTGTAAGTACAAAATTGATTATTTTGAAATGGCAATGGCCTTGTGAAATGTGTGATCTTTACATTTCTATTTGCTGTAACTGTAAAATTTATTATAGTTTAGATGTATGTTGCCTCGTGTGATATTTATTTATTTTTAATGCCCGTAGCCTTTACAAGAAACAAAACGAAATTCAAATGAAAATAGCCGTAAGAAAAACTTCAAAATACATCATATAACTAAAATAAAAACAGAAATTAACAACTTTAGTGAAAATTCTCCTGACTTGAACACACAATCACAACTGATAAACCTTTACGTATATACGTAATAGAAAAAAGCCTCCTAACTTGAACACACAATCAAAACTGATACACCTTTATGTATATACACAATAGAAAAAAATCCTTCTTAATTGAACACACAATCAAAACTGATAAACATTTATGCATACACACAATAGAAAAATCCTCCTTAATTGAACACACAATCAAAACTGATAAGCCTTTATGTATATACACAATAGAAAAAATCCTCCTTAATTGAACACACAATCAAAACTGATAAACCTTTATGTATATACACAATAGAAAAAAGTCTCCTTACTTAAACACACAATCAAAACTGATAAACGTTTATGTATATACACAATAGAAAAAAGTCTCCTTACTTAAACACACAATCAAAACTGATAAACGTTTATGTATATACACAATAGAAAAAATATGGCACATTCACGTTAAGAATCAAAATTATGATTACGAATTGAATTGAAAACTGCTTTAAATACATGCCTTTTTTATCTTTATACTTCCTTGTATAAAATCATCTCGAGTGCTACTTAAAGTACTTCAGGAATTGGTTTAATGTTCTGACTAAGAATTCAGATTAAAAACAGCAAGGTAAGGAAAGGAATTCGAACAGAAAATCGAGCTCAAAATGTTTGAGTGTTTGATAAACATTCTAACAACCGCAAAACTATTCCTTCATTTTGTAACTGTTGCGGTGTTGTTTTAATTCAAAAGAATAATTTATCAATTCCGTTCTTCCACGAGTGACACCCTTATATTTGAGTCTTCCGGGAATCGAATCCAGAAACTCAGGCTCTAGTGGTATACAAATCACTGCACCTTGCATCTTATTTGTTGCGGCTCTACTCTTAAGTGTTCAATTTTAACGACTGTCAGCGCTACGCTCCTGCGGCTTCGCTTCCACCCCCGGTGCATCTTGGTGCCCCTCATTGATCCATACACCCCCTTGGTGGTAGTTCCTTTCGTACTAGGAAACTGGTAGAAACAATAATAGTATATTATCTTTATATTGAAACTCCTTTCATAATTTTTCTTACTTAAAATAATAACATATTGCTTAGTAGTCCCTGCTTATTCCAACCAAGTTGCAAAGAGATTTCAAAAGAAGTCAACCAAGTGTACTACATAGTATAACAGGGCAGTTGGCAAAAAGCAACGAAAAAAAAAAACTATACCAATAGGCATAGACCTTATAAAAATTAAAAAACAACAATTTGCATCGCGTATTTGAAGTTAAGAAAAATATACTCGTATATGAGAGAGAACTTTTAAATTGGTGGTCGTGTTTAAGTTCTGAATTCAGGCTTTGAAAGTTTATGAAAAAACATTTATGGCGGCCATTTCAGCGGGACTTCCGGCGCTTTTTGCTGAAAAATATCCAGTAAGTTTTTAACGAGGGTTGGTGTATCAGACAGTGATGGAAATGTTGATCAAATGCTACGATTGAATTATTTTCAATCGAAACAATCTAATGTTCTCGTTTATGCGAATATTTGCTTCTTTTATTGTTAGAAATGAAATATAAATCAAAAAGTTTTTTATTAAATTTTACATTTTACATTTTTGCTGTATACAGTACAATCTGTATTGCTTTATGCAAATCTCTTCCTACTACCAAGGAAGACGTGATTGAGACTTTAAAAGAAAATTAGACTGAAACCTTTTAACATAAAATAATGTATCAACGAGAATCAAACCCATGATCCCCAAACCCATGATCGACAAATTTACATAATCGATAGTTAAATATCCTTTTCTCTTTTATATGAATATTAATAAGACGTTTATGCTGTATAACATTTACATTGTATGCTTTATAGTATTTGCTATCAGATTTATTGCCATGTGGCGACCGTATGCGCGGTCACTGAACCCACGAGACGACCTTTGCACACCTTAACAATGCGAGACAAACAATTCCAAAGTCCACGCGATCGGTCATTCAACTCACTACCAGTGAAGACCGCACTCCATGAGGAAAGGAGAGGGCAACACATCTTTCGCACTATCTCTTAAAACAAAAGGATACCTATGCGCGACAATAAACATATTGTAAGCGCAAAGATGAGACAGCGATATATCACACGTTCAAAAAATATTATAAATACCGACGTTGGTCAATAAAACTCCTCTTTACATATTCCGATTTCGACAAGTTTTTATTTATCAACAATCATCCTCATCATCTCTCCTTTAAGGAACTACCTTTCATAAATGGCCATATCTTCAAATCAACCAGATAAATGAAAATAATATCTCTAGTGAAAGTCAACATGAATTTTTTTTTATATCGTACCTTTTGAAATCGAACTCATAACCCGGGGGTTACTAGTTTATATAGGACATTATTGTTCAAAAAAATTCGACTGCATTGATCAATTCTCTTATTTAAAAACTACTGGTTTGTACGAGTAACATACAGATTGTCGTTATACGTGTTGAAAATTATTTGACATACAGAAGTGTTTTTTAACCTTTTTGAGCTGAGACCCAGATAAGGGTAGTTTTGATTTCATGACCTAAGGTATTAATAAAAAAATAACACATATAGATAACAAATAAATAAATTATGCATTTTATTATACAAATAACAATATTAAATTTTATTAACGAGATCATTAGCTTCGAATAGGTTTTGAAAGCTTGTCCAATCTTAGCGTTTTATTGGACAGGCTGTATGTTATTATGCAAAAATATAACAATATTGTTGAAAATATTTCACTACCCACTCAAAATTTCAACCCGTCCAATTTCGGGTCGTGACCTATAGGTTAAGGAACTATTGGAGGCCGTGGTCTAACGTTTAGCATTAATGCTAAGCAAACGGGTGCCCAAGTATAAATTATTCAGCTATAGGTTTTAAATGTATTATTTTAATGCAAGTCAAGCAGGTGTTCTATGGTTACATATTAGTTTAAATAAAATGGTGCAACCATAACAATAAATTATGAGCGTTATTCAGAGATGTGGGAGCCATTTTTCTTCCCGGAATTGCGCCGACGAAGAATCGCATTAAAATTGTATGATTTCAACAAGATGGGGTTTGCCACATTACAAGACCCATAATGGATGCTTTACGTAAGTAATTTATGTTTTTTTTTTTGTAGATTTTATGCAGAGTTTCATATTTTTTTATAGTGCTACTAAGCAACACAAAAAATACGCTTTACAAAACTCTGCCTAACGAAAGGGTACAACAAATTTAATTCATCGATCGTCTTAGAAGTTTAATTTCTTTACCATTGAAACTTTGACTTTTATCCGTCAAGACTGTGTGCTTGCTGAAGTGCAACGGATTGCACTTAATAAACTAATTCACGCACAGACGTATTCTATACACAAGGTGTTAGATATTCACATTCGATAGCCGAGGAATAACCGATTGAGTATCAAGTAAGGAACTATGACATACATAAATGTTGCACACGCTAGTAGACTAACTAAAACTGATTCGTTATCTTTTTCTCGGTACTATGAGGAATTATCAAATAGGCCACAGGGATTATCAAAAAGGACAAGTGTTTTATCAAATAGGCCATGGAAGTCGATATTCTGTCAGGTTTGTCACAATAAATTCAAATATAAATCATCACTGCTAATTGCTCAGTAGCTATACTTTTTCACACTAGAATAAATGTTAATTGCGATGAATTGACTATTTACTTAAATTGATAAACTCGTATTATGAATTTTTGATTCTTTTATTTTTTTTTCCACTTGAAAAAAATGATTTACGATTTGATGACCTCCGTAACCTCGTTGGTTCTTACCAACGTCTGTCTTCCAATCGGTCCAAGTTGCGCTTTCCATTTCCGTTGGAGTACAGTTAAAAAAAAACTATTCTTATTTGGTTTTCAATTAACAGTTTTTTTTTTTAATATTTCTGGTGAGTTAGAAGAGATTACTACATAACAATAAGTTCGGTAGTTCCTACTGTACTCGTATACATATATTGAAATGTAATTCAGTAATAAAAAACAAACATAACTTATTTTTGTCATAGGTATGGTTATTTCATTTATACAGAATCATTATTTTTCTTTAAATTTAGATGTAAATGTCGCAATCGGGAATACATTTTGTTAAAACCGTTAAAATATATATTTATTTTAAAGTGACAAAATATACTCGTATTAAATATTGAGGGGGGAACAATAAGCAAATTCAACAAATAGATTATACATGCTACTCGAGGAGGAATGCTTTAAATAGTTAAAAAAATATCTTATAGAGTGCTTTGCTCATCCAGACCACGCCCACAAATCAGGCTAATAAGAACTTCTATCCATGGATTCTATCCAAATGAAGACAATTTAAACACGACGTTGATTTATAGATCATAGAAACATTTAAATAGACGTGAACATAGATTATTTTATAGAAAGTTTCGGCATTAAATTTGTGGAACTCTTTATTAGAATTTTCATTTCGTTGAATTAATAAATAGTGATATCGTTGGCCTTGGTCTAACGGTTAACATTCACGCTAATCAATGAACGACCAAAGTTCATTCCTGGCGGATTTATTTCAGGACTGGTTTTATTTTAAAACTGTTAGGCATTTAAGTAATATACAGCTTACATTTTTATAGCGCTACTCAGCACCACATTTTAACATATGTTTGATAAAGTTCTGTCTAACGAAAGGCTTCAGCACATTATATCTGCCAATCGTCTTGGAGTTTTGGTATTATTACTATCGGAGTTTTGAGTTTTATTTATAAAGGTTGTCTGCTTATTTAAGTATAACAGCTTATACACAATAAACCAATGTAAATACAAATGTCTTTCAATTACAGGATATCTGATAAATATATATTTCCGCGAAGGATATGCCTTTCTTATGTTGAAGTGTTCGTTCGATTTAACATATTATAATTGATGCTTTTTTTTAAGCTAAGACGGGTACATATATTTAATAAATACATTTTTTTTGGTGTTTAAGTATTTTTGGGTTGCAAAATAAGTAAAAAAAACTCTTGATTTTTTATAATGCTTTCAAAATAACGAACTCTAATAATTAAAAATATTAATGCTAGAAAATTTTGTTTTAAAAAAATGCATTATATAAAGTACAACCTGGTGGGTATATTATCATGTGCAAACTACCAACCTACCATAAATATGTTAAATTAGCCTAAATTAAAAAAAAAAAGATTGAAACCCTATTTCAATACTCTAGGTTCAAACGGGTAACGATCTAACGACCCTCGAGTTCGGAAACAGGCGTATTAACAACTTGGCCACGGCGTCATCAAATAATCGATGTTTTTAGTTGAAATTATTTCGTTTTCGTAATAATAGTATTTATTTATGATTAAGTATTTTCTACGTATTTTAACTCGTTGAAAATTGTAGTTAACCCAACAACAATTTTCATATATATTTGAAACACATCCTAACGAGAAATACTCGTAATTAATAAGTAAAACAATTTATCTTGAAAACTCCAAAATCTATTTAATATTCATTATAGAGTCTAGACTGTGGTTAATTCATTAATAAATTTTCCCCCAATTAGAGGCATTTCATCACCTTTCATTCCTTAAAATGATCTACAAACGACCTGAAAAAGACCACGGCTACGCCATAGTAAGACTCAGTCACCCTTAAGCGGATTGAAGCTTCTTATAAGCTCCCAACATCAGTATTTAAAGCTTACTGAAAAAGCGCTCAAAGAAATGGGGCACTTTTGTCACTTGCCGTTGGCTGTTTTCATGAAAGCTCCTCTCTTTGAAAAGGGCTTAAATGCACACTTATCTGAGAAGTATTTGCAGGGCCGGTACGTCCTTATGCGAAATATAAGTGAGCCTCGCGAGTGACACAAAGATAAGAGCAATAAGAAATAACTAACAAATAAAGACAGCGTTATAAAAGTTGTTAAAGAGAGCAGTTAGGTCATGTTACTACTTTGGTCCTTCTCCCATCGTGATTAATATGTATAAGGTGTTAACATAAGTCGTGTCCGTTTTTTTTTTTTCAAATTGAAAAATGAGCACCAAAAGTAAAACAAAATTGTAGAGGTTATACGTCACTCAAAAGAAAATTTTCTGCTCTACAAGACATTGTGTTTGCTTTTACGTTACGTATATTATTTTATTTGATTACAAGCCTTTAAAATGGAAAGTCAAGTAGACGAAAGTGATTTTGACAGATTAGAGGCCCTAGAAATTTCTAAGTCAGTGCACCGTTCGGAACATCTGTTGAACAGTTATTTCCCAAAAATATCTCCGCTCTTGGCAGAAATTGTCCCGTGCCTCCCTCACCCCCCCCCC